>CAXKWD010000006.1:120991725-121304225 GCA_964059195.1 Ectobius pallidus
ACTGTTGCCCAAAGCAAAGAACTTCCCTGCAGGATTCACTGTTGTTTAGAGGAGCAAAAGGAGAAATATTGCTTCGTCGTTGGATCCTTTATTAATTCTTTTTATTACAAATTAAAGCTTTGAATGCAGAAATAAACAAAACAAATTCCATAAATATTGATGATATATAATTAAATAATAATGAGTAGTACCATCACAGGTGGCTAGAGAGATTCTTATTGGTTGCCACATTCCTTACAGCGAAGTTCTTTGCTTTAAACAACAGTAGGCCTACATTATTTTGAAATCTACTCAATTAAAAATGTATTATAAATGCTACAGTCCAGTCCAGTCCAGTCCAGTTAGGTTTTAATATAAAGTAAATAGCCTGTTGACCCTGCAAAATGGCACTTCTTACTTTAATGCATTCAATTGGTTTCATTTTTTTTTAATGAAAGGTTTTACCGGAATCCTTAGTTTGTACTGTACATTATTGTTGTTGACGTTTCGTATATTGGACTTAGTGAGAAGGGCCAATGGAAATTGAAATATGGAAATAATATGCTAGAGTACCGGTACGTCACAGAATAATACAATGTACAGTATAATGATGAGAGTTATATGGATTACATAAGAACTTTATTAGCTGCATTTGAAATTAATAGTGTATAACATGGCGGTCGTCAGTAAGCATGCAACAGATGAGTTTCTCAAGCACAGTTGCCAGTTGTATCATCCACGGACCACAAGCTGTGTTGTGTCTTTCTTGGACATGTGTCCAAAAGGGCTTGTAGGAACTTTCAAATTCTTCAGTGTCATACATTTGGTAAGTAGAAGAATATTGCTGTATCACAGCAGAAAGTTTATGTATGCAAGGACGAACTGTGTGTTACAAGGCTGTTGTCTAAGTTCTAGTAAATTTATTACGGCTTCCAAATTCGAATTATTAACCATATTTTTCGTTTAAAAGAAACTCGTTTTGACTAATTTTGACATGTCCCGGAAATATTCAATTTATCTGAGAAATATTTATGCCGGATCGATGGATAGAAGTCGTCAATATCTCGATTTTTAAAATGGAAACCGAACTAAAATCTCCTAAGATCGTAGTATCTGGTGCCACAGAGTTGAATTTAGTACTGAGCATGTAATTCGAGTACCGATAAACGGTAGGGTTACCATATGTCACGGATTTCACTGACAATCCGCTATTTTACAGTGTAAGGACATGCCTGGGCCGAAAAAGACAAAAAATTCGCGGTTGAATTTTGTTATTACAGATATTAAAAAGTTAGTCAATTAATTATAATTAATAATTGCAGAAGAAACACCTCGGACTGTCATAGCTTTGCACTTCATTTCGTTGCATTCCGAACGTAATTTATACTGAGTACTGTAGCTCGCGGTGGAAAATACTCCGGGGAGGGCTCTAATTTTTGCTGCATACTGATTAGACCTAGGCCTGCTCTTCAAGTACGGTAACCTTTAACCGGTAACCTCTCTTCAAGTCATTTTTAGCAGTGATCTATGGAAGGAATCATAATAAAAGCTGAATACCGGTAAGCAGTTTTTTTCAGCATAGGTTTTGCCATTTTAGGTTAAGTTAGGTTAAGTTACGTTAGGTTATATGTTAAGTTATATATAGTATAATCTAAGTATGATTAACTCCATTGTTACTCTTTTAGATGACATCTTGCGGCGATTTTTGAGAATATGGCAAAACCTATGCTGAAAAAAAACTGCTACCGGTAATGATTGTAAGCCTAATAACGGTAGCCTACTAATATTCAGACTGCCGGTGTGGTCTTGTGGTTAGCGTAGCTGTCTACAGATCCTTCATTCCGGGTTCGATCTCAGGTAGCTTCTCGGATTTTTCTAAGGTAGGGAGGTCTGGAAAGGGGTGCACTCAGTCTCGTGATTCAAATTGAGAAGTTACTTGATAAAGAAGTAGCGGCTCCGGTCATGGAAACCACCATTAACGGCCGTGGGTGTCGGCTTGCTGATCACATGACCCCAATCCTGCCATCTGCCTATGGTAGATGACGCATCGGTCGGGTGGTCTTGTCCCTTCAGGAATGTAGCACCAAGGTAATTAGTTTAGTTTTTTAGTTTACCAATATCCATAATATTAGCAGACTATTTGGATAATGTTTGTAGCCTAGTGAAAATATAACTTTTGACGAAAATAGAATTGTTATTAGTTATAATTTATTTTATTGAATGATAACATTTCTCACAAATATGTTCTTAGGCATAATACCCATATATATAGTATAATCTAAGTATGATTAAGTCCATTGTTACTCTTTTAGTTGCAGCTATTAATCAACAGGAAGAAAATAAACAAAGAATACTTGAAGAAAGAAGCCCAAAATTTTGTTCGTGTATTACTCTGGGGGTCGTCCTATGGTCCTGGCTTTGTTACATGGGGCTGCTTTTTCAGGTATTTGTCATTACAATTTACAAAATTCTATAAGGTTATATGGTCAAAAGGGAAAAAAGTGAAAATTGCTATAATAATAAATAATAATTAATAAGCAGGGTTAGGATTTTTAGATGCAATTTCATATGGAAAAAGGAAGGGAAAAGTACTAAAAAATAAGACAAAATGGGGGAGGAAAAGGTACTACTAGACTTGTTTTGTAATAAACTTACATTCCGGAACAGCAGGCTATTGACTAATTACTGTGGAATTAAAAAGAAAAAAATTAATCTTTAGTCATTATTTTCCATTGATGCAGTTATGCCTTCAGTTTCACATTTGCTGAAAGTGGACAGGTTCTCTATTCTTTCGTCCAATGCAAACTGATGAAAGTTCATTCGAACTTACTTAAAATCTTAGCTATTGGAGGGAAACCAAGGTAATTATAATATAATAAAAAAGCAAGGCTATAAAAATTAAATGCCCTTTAGAAGGTTATTAAAAAGCTGCAAGTATATACAAGTAAGGAAGAAAAAGGGGGGATTAGGGCATGGTGGAGAAGTAGGGACAAAGGCCCTAAAAGGGAAAGGGTGCTAAAGAATTGCATCCATTCTCAACTACAGACAAAGTTTCACACAGCAATTTCTTTCACAGGAGCTCTAATTTGCCCTACAAAAAAAAAGTGCGCACCTAAAAATCCTAACCCTGCTAGTAATAAGTACAAAATATGTGGCTAAGTTCATTTTTCATCACTGCACAGCCCAACCGTAGGTGGCGGAATAGGATACGACCTTTATGTAAAAATAATACATAATAGAAAACAGCAATTTAACTCTTAAGTCGAAAAAGTTTGAAATGTTTATAAAATGTATAGAATACAGTATAAGAAATAACATTCGAATATATACATTCGAGTATATCCCCAAAACGGGTTTATGGTAACATGAGAGTGAGGAATAAATATTCCGCAAAGACAATACAATTTAATGTTACCGAAATTTCTGTTTCTTCTTATTTGAACCCCTTCCAGGCTTGCTGTGTACTGTATAATTATATAAGCGATGGGATGCAAAATTCTACATCCTCTAGATAAAAAGCTATATCAAGCGTTTTCTGAGGGAACAGTTTGAGTGTGATAAGTCGTTCTTCCTATTTCAAATTCTAAATACCTATGTAAGGACCTAGAATTTAAAAAACGAAAGTCCTTCATAAGTTAATTTCCAATTTGACCTACAGGATAAAAAAACCTGGGCGACGCCGGACCTTTTAAGCTAGTATACATACAGCTGTATTTATACTCTTTTCAGCTTTGTGGTCTTATCAGGAGTTCGGGATCTGTGTCTATACAGAAGGCCATGAAACAGCTATAAAGAGGTTTCTTTAATTTTTTTCGACGTGTAATTAAAGTTTTATGTGAATCTAGTTTTGTTATTGATGTTTTAATGTATTTTTTTCAATTTTACTATTGGTAGCAAACGACAAATAAAGAGCAATGGAGATACTGAATGAGAGCGTTCATACGTGTGTGTATGACAAACAGGCATCGCTGCAAATCAATTCCTGTATACATTAATTTCTGTCATCAATCGGTAAACACTTCAAGAAACAGTAATAAACAAACATTCCATCTGTTTTCACAAAGTAAACATATCTGGTGTCAAACCAGTCCTATAATGGGATCTTCGGGTCACCGTAGGGAATATGTCGCTCAATTTCCTTCTAATCCAGCAACCAGAGTTCGATTCCAGGTGGGATAGAAAGGTTTTCAGAAGTGAGTGTTGTGCTGTCCCTTCATTATCATCTTGTCCTCATCTTCATCATCATCATCATCATCATCATCTTCTTCTTCTTCTTCTTCTTCTTCTTCTTCTTCTTCTGGTGCTGCTATCTACCAAGGTCAGGCATATCGATCTGTTTTGGTCTCAATTCCATCCTTTTACGGGCCATTCATATGTCTTCCGTTTAAGAAGGCAATTTTTGATATCCTGATTTACTCTATTCGATCAAGGTGCTCTTTCCAGTATTTCTTACGATCACCTGATTTATTCTATACGATCAAGGTGCTCTTTCCAGTTTTTCTTAGGTTCACCTATTTTATCATTTATTGAGAAATTATTTAATACCTTTCCAATTCTTTTATGAGGTAGATTATCCATTCAACCTTTGATTGATCTTAAAAACGTAATTCCAGTAGCCTAAACATGACTGAGTTTGAATCTTTTTAGTCTAGTTTAATTTATTGTAGTCTATCTGATTTTAGAGACTGATCTACAAAATATAACTTAAATTGAAACGTTACCAACTAACTGATGAGGAGTATTACACTGAATTTTCAAATTGAAACCTTAGCCATTAACTGATGAACAGTATTTTACTAAATTTAAGAAATCCTCTATAAACAGAGATAAGCTTTTCCGTTATTTTCAAGGCACTATAGTAAATGGAATTTTAAAAACAATATTATTGGTAATGAGGTTTAGAAAATGTAAGGCAACATTGATTTAATTTCGGAACTGTAGACCTTAAACAAAGGCTATGAAAATTAATTGAATGCATTAATTTCAGAAATCTCTTGGGAAAGTTCTATTGGGGCACACTAGCCTTCCTTCCCGCGTTTTTCGCTGGTTATTCCATCTACTTTCTACAACCTAAGGACAGAGAATTCTACACCTTTACCGTCGCTACAATGGTAAGCGCTAAGTTATGTGTTGAACCAGAAAACGTTATCACGGGAGGTTAAAATCTGTATAATATGTAGACCTGGGATTTTAAGGCAAATGCCTATTTTGTTCCTTATGAAATAACATGAAATTTTTTAAATATGTTGACATTTCATGATATATCACTCATATTTATAGAGTTTTATTGTGCCCTAAAATGCCTATTTGGACCATTGGAGCCTATTTTTTACTATTTTAGTGCCTAAAATGCCTTTTTTGTACATTTAAAATAAAATTCAACTTCTGTAACTTTTACAATCATTTAATGGACATCCCTGAACGAAGAGCAGAACAGCAGAGGGTGGGTTTTTCACAAAAACTTAATATCCCAAACAATTGTTGCCAAAGGAATGCTGACTGATGGGGGAGGATTCGCTCAAAACAACAAGTAGCAGGTATATATAGTAAGAAGGGACATACTGTGTCAATTTTTCATATAATCCAAAACTGTTTTTGATAAATGTATTTTTAATTCAGTCTTAATTTTGCAATTATTTCTGCTAAGAATAGGTATACCACGTTTTTACAGTAAAAAAATATCACGTTACAGTTTAAGAGCATATTGTAGTATTTAAAGTCTATTTTCTGTCTATTTACACATTTTAAAAGCATATTTTAAGTGCCTATTTTCTCTTTTAAAAGCCTATTTTAGGTGCCTAAAACTAATTTTTTAGAGCCTAAAATCCCAGGTCTAATAATATGTAATGTATATGCAATGTTAAAATAGGTGTACGGTACTTCAAATTACTTTCTTTAAATTATACATATATATATATATATTTATTTATTTATTTGAACCTCTTATATATTATTTTGCATACTTACAGACCTATATATTTTCATTTAAGTATTGGTATTTAAAAATTAACGTTCAAAAATGAAGTTTTTAAATATTTTTTCAGACGTTGATTTTTTCCCATTCTTTGTAAGAAACATAATTTACTTAATAACTAAGATTAAGGACAGGATAAAACAACATGTTTTTATTTATAGAAAGAATTGTAATTAGTAATTACTGTAACTAAATTTTGAGTGTTTTGCCTTAATAATTCCTGAAAAAATGGGACACTTGTCTACGAAAGAAAGTAGATAAATTCAATTGTGCTCCAAGTATATATTCTGAATTTCATAATCCAATTACCATTTTTGTGACTTATTTTAAGCTTTTTTTGCAGCATATGAACAGACTCCACATTGTATCTGACTTATTCAGGCCCAATTTGTTAATTTTATTTTTCACAGCTGGCAGCAAATGTACCTACTTGTTATTCCGTTCCTTGCATTTTTAACGCCTTGAACCTGTCATTGTTTTTCTGATACTTATAACAGTGAACCCTGCAATACCTACAATATAGATCTACACATACTTTCTGGAATCCCTAATTAAACAATACTTTTAAAAAACTTCAATCTGGGTAGATGTTCTTTTTTTTTTCAGAGTACGTATTATTTGATTCGAAAACTTGAAAAAGTTCGAGTGCTAACAATAACGAAATCTGGCATGTGCTGGACCTTCATGATGCTTTCTGCATCTATAATGTACTTACTGAGGACTGCTGAAAAAGGCCACCTCCCTGCTGTGCGAACATTTTGGTAATTAAATTGTAATTTATCAGATATTAAGTGAAACATCTTCTTTCGGACACCCCAAGATATGGACACTCCTCAATATATGAACAGATTTTTGTGTCCCAGCTGAAATAATACAGAAATAATTGTATATCCAACTCTCGTTTATGTACAGGTAGGGGAAGAAAATGTGGCATTCACAGGATATCAGGGAATGTAATGAAATTTGTTCTAGTGTCGACTGTTGACTTAGCCCATTTCGAAACCCATTAGAAAATGAGCTAGAAAAATTCATTTTCTGGGAATAATCCGTTAATTGAGTAGTTAAATATTGCGGCAATCGAAAAGTAGTGGGAAAACAATGTGCATTAAGGAAACAAAAAATTTACTTCCTTGGCAGGATTCGAACCGAGAACGTGTTACTTACCAGTCGAACGCGCTGTCCAACAACACAGGTCTAAGGAATACGCATGGACACTGGTGTGAACAAGGCTCGGAAATCAGGTACAAGAGTCGGTCCGCTTTTTTATCCCCTACCTGTACATGAACAGCTAGCTATTTGATAGCCCTAAAGCTTGCTTTTCTTCCTGACAAAGGATAGAATTTGGAATTCAAGACCAAATATGTTACAAAAATGGAATATTTAGTTTTGAGAACTGCAACGAAATGTATTATGAAAAGACAATAACTAGTCTACTGTTGGAGTAGAAGAAAATGTTTAAAACTCATCCTGGACTATAACGTAAGAAAAATAAAATAGTATAATTTAAATACTGTAATGCTTAGACATATCTAATGCATTTATGTAATACAAATTTTTAAAAACACCGAGAATTAGAAAGATTCGTATTAAATAGGTATATCATTATTCTTGTACGCATCTAGAAGGGATTTTCTCATAAGGTGTTTCTCTTATGTGCAGGTTTTTTAACCCTCCGATTCCTAAAAAACTTGGAAAAGATGAAGCTGCCCACTACCATAAAGACGAATGCTGGAGATACGCTATAAAGGCAAGATCATCGTTTTCTTCTTTTCCAATTTATCATTTATCACTTTCAAAAGCTCCTCAAGTTCCTAAACACTATTAAAATTTTTTAAATGGCATTATATGAACCAGCCTTGGATGTACTACATCGGATAAATATTCATGTCCCACCTCAGTAAAAACACATTTAAGCCTACTCATTTTAAAGCTTAAAAGGATGCCGCAGATATGGTACTATAATTCCGTGCCCATGGACGCGGGTACGAACCCATTCCAGGCCAATGGCATTTACGTATGCACAAATGTCACAGTCCCATGTCTGTTGACTTACAGGCATGTAAAAGAACTCTGTAGAACAAATTTTGGCACACCGGTAACGGGCACAGGCGTAAGTAGCTATAGGCTACACCCCCGACATTACTAAGGCCCGGAAATTTATTAAACAAAATTAATAATGTAGGCCTACTCTATTACTCAGAAATATTCTTTTGGTCTTACAAGCATGATGCCTAATAACTGCGATAATATAAAATTAGGCTACTTGGTTTTCACCTGGACTCTGAGCTTACTTGGAAGCCCCATGTTGAAAATATTTGTAAGAAAATGGCTAGAGGTATATTTGTTCTAAGAAGAATTAAAACTTGCATATCACTCGAGGTTTTAAGGTCTGTGTATTTTGCTCTTTTACAAAGCCATATTGTTTATGGAATGTAACTCTGGGGTCATTCCAGGGAAACAAATTCTATTTTACTTCTCCAAAAAAAGGCCCTGAGGATAATGGCAAACAAAAGTCAGAGAAAAAGCTGTAGACCTCTTTTTTACTGAAATGAATATTATGACAGCTTTAATTTATATGTATTTTATATGTCAAGAAAAATCTGGAGAATTTTACTGATATAGAAGTGCATAATTATAATACAAGACAGAGGGCAGATTTAAATTTACCAAAGTGTCATTTAAATAGCTCTTATAACACTTGTTTTTATAATGGAATTAATTTAGTCAACAAACTGCCTTTTAAGCGTCCGTTGTTTACCCATAAATAGTTTTAAAAATTATGTAGGCCTATATGAATGGCTGATGATACCATTTTATTCTGTACACGAATTCCTTACTGCTAACTTTGTCTTATAAGAACTGTTATTACGTATATTGACGATGGCTCATCTGTATGGACATTGGCTAATAAACATTATTATTATTATTATTATTATTATTATTATTATTATTATTATTATTATTATTATTAGTATTATTATTATTATTATTATTATTATTATTATTATTATTATTATTATTATTATTACGTGTTAGTGTTAAAATGTGTACAAAACATGAAATAAATAACGGAAAATGCATGGCAATTCTCTGAGTGACGCACGGGACATTTCCAGGCATTCAAATGACTTTAATATTATTAGTAACTTATACAGCTGTATAAGGTAACTGCTGCCAGTCAGCTATGATACCTTACTGATCAGTTGCTGTGTAATGTGTACCAGAAAGAAAAATCTAGCTTTATAATAACATACAGAAAAAAAGAAAAATTCTCTGTGGTGCACGGGACTCAGAAAAACTACTCTCAGCCACATTGCTTGCTTTGATCCACACATTCTGTGAGTTGGGAAGGGTCAGGGAATTTATTTTCATGACTTGACTTCTTATAGTAAATGTTCTTCTTATCTCACTTCATTATGTTGAATATTTAATTAATTTTTTTGTTTTGTGATGCACGGGACATTTGAAATGTGCTGCATGGGACATTTTTTTTTCCAGTTCCCAGCACACATTTTAATGACAAAACATATTCCCTCCATTATTGTTTGCTTGGTTTAGTGGATACAGTGATTTTTATAGAAGTTTTCTGCAATAAGCTTACATTTAAACTTGGGGCAAAGTTTTTTAAATATCCATTAATACATGTGTTAAATTTGTCTAAAAATACCTAGCTGTAACTGGTAAATTACCATGCCACGTGCCATTACATGGCATTTATGTGTGTAAATCTAGTAAATCTACTGGCATGAACTCCTTTGGGACAAAACTCCGATATTCTTGCGACGGTCACAGGCCTAAGTTAAATAAGTTGCAGGGAAGGAGTAGTTTGTTTGGATTTTTACTGTCCGCGATACTTCCAGGGTTATACTATCAATATATTAAAGCTGGTACCCGCGGCTTCGCCTTCCAGGGTTATACTATCAATATATTAAAGCTGGTACCCGCGGCTTCGCCTGCCATTATTAATTGACTCCAGGATTTTAAATAAATTTACACTGGCAGTTTATTAAAAATGTTTGTGGTTCAGAGCTATGAAAATTGTAAGTAAAAATAAAATTATAATATTTGTTCATTGTGCTCATTTCACTTAGGCCTTATATAATAAAGAAACGGTTTTCCTAATTTTGTACTCTTCGTGAAAGTTTACACTGCGAGAGACAAACATTACCGAGTTTACCCGATGTCTCACGAAGTGAGGGAGCGAGTGAGCACGCTATTTAGGGCCGTTGAATTGTATAAGAGTAGTTTTTGTTAGTTTTGTGATAATGCATCATATTTACTGGTATTATAATATTTATGAATATTTTATTTTGTCACATTTTGTCGAAATGCATCTCGACAAATAAACCTAACACGAAAGGGCCAATGATTTTTTAATTAAAATTACTCGTGTACTAGTACTATTGTATTCTTCTCGCTGTAATTAAATGATTACAGTTTCTACACACAAGAGTTAAGTAGAATATTATAAAATGCAAAAAATTTACCACTGCATTGTGGAATGTAAAGGAAGGTTGTATGAGTATTTCATTTAAATAAGGAAATAGGCCTACTTCCGTACGAGGGTATAATTTGCAATGTAAAACATTAATATTGTAATTTTTTATGATCACATCGTACTTTGTTCTGATCAGGATGCTGGGAAATACTTTGGATTTGGAGTAGCGATACAGATGTTGCGCAAACTGCTTACTAGCCTACACAAACTGTTGCAGCATCCATTACAATTTCTGCTCCAATTGCTCAGCTGGAAAAATTTTGAATTTGGAGTTTTCCTCTTCGCATATGTAGCCGTTTACCACGTAAGTACTGCTGAATTGGTATAAAACCTAGCTAAAGACGTTAAAATTATTTTTTTATTATAATTACTGTTAGAGGTATTACTATTATTATTATTATTCTTATTATTATGTCAAATCCCACATCATGCAATTTTCCAAGGCAGCTAAGTACACTGCATACATGGAGACTGCTCATTATTATGCTTTGCAAAGCTTTCCAGCAGTGTTAAAAAACAACAAAAGCAAGTAGCTGGAATTGAGCTCTCAGTAATTTTTTTTTTGGGGGGGGGGATCGCCATAGTTTTTGGGAGGATGGGTACCCCTGGTGGTGGTGGTGGTGGTGGTGGTGGTGGTGGTGGTGATATTAGTAGTAGTAGTAAAGTGGTCTTACTGAGTCGCGAATGATCTCTGAAGATTCCTTCGTGGGGGGGGGTTTGTTTCCGGGGTGCGCCAGTCCCCTACCTAGCACTTAAATTTAGGCCAACACAAACACCCAGCCCGGAAAATGGATTTTTCACTACCGAAAATCCTCAACCCCATCGATAATCGGACCCGGACCCCCGAAATGGAAGGCAGGCTGATCCAGCGAAGGTAGAAAAATAATAATACTGTATTATGCTAAAGGAGTTAGTTAAGTATATGAAGGATTTGGATGGAAAGTTTTAAGTCTCTGTTTAAAGTGGTTTCAGAGAGCATGGTACATAAACTTGCCCAATATTTTTATATATTTTCTTCCTTTTTGTGTATATATATACTTTTAAAAAATCTTATTCACCATTTGTTTGATCTTGTTTTCAGGGAGTTATTAATTTTAATTAATGAAGCTATTATCAAAACCGAATAAGCAAAATAATGTTGAAGGTATTCAGGCTAACATGTAAAAAATTTAAATCAACGCTCTATAAACTTGGTTTTTTTGGGTTTTTTTTTTTAACCAAAAGTCACTTAATGTAGGCTAAGTACTGTCCAGAAAACTGAATAGCCAGAGTACTTTGTTCCCACAATAGTGCGTACATTAAATTCAATGTTACATTCTGAAACAAATTCATTCCGTCGTAATCACAATGTGAAGAATTATTTAAAAATAAATCTTATTCACTACTTGTTTGATCTTGTTTTCAGGGAATTATTTGCGCACTAAACCACTACAAAGGAGAAGATTCGGCATGGTATTCCCTACCAGCAGGGTTTCTGGCAGGCTCCATGTTCCTGTTAAATCCCAAAGTAATGCATATATCTATGGCAATGGCCACGATAGGTGAGCAGATAGTTCGGCGCGGGATAGCCCTAGGAGTTGTGCCGAGATCTAGTTTCCTTATGTGTACTGCATATACTTTTTTCTCAGCAATTTGTTTCCACAGTAGGGTGACGGACAGCGACTTATGTCCTCAATTCATTAGACAAATGATGTCAGGGACCACTGAAGGAAGGTAAGGAAGATTACTTTAGTATTAATATCATGCGCTATCATTAGACTTCGGACTTTTAGGTCGCTAAAAATGCTGTTTTAGGTACCTAAAATACGCTCTAAAAATTGGAAAATAGGTTCTAAAAGTCGCAAAATAGTCTCTTATAAAATCGTTAAGTTGCCAATTTTCTGAAATATCTCAATTGCAATGCAGAATATTATATTTACTGAAGTCGCCATTAATCAATAATCATGGTAAAATACAGTTATAGGCCTATGTTACACAGAATTATATAGACCTATTACTAGGGCCTGTATTAGGCTACTACCATAACAGTGAAAACCTAATCCCTGCGCCCAGAAGCTACGCATATCATACTAGCATATTCAACCCCTTGTATCCCTCAGTAATTCAGAAAACTACTTTTTTTTTTTTTTGCTGCATGTGGGAGCCGGGAGAAAAACACTACATTTTCTTGGGAATTCCAAGGCATTTTTCTGCTGAAGACGAAACATTCCTTACTATTTAACCACGTCACAAATGAGTCATGTACTGCACATTCCGACCTAAAAATTTAGTACAAACTGAAAATAAATGCTAGAATTTATAACAAAAAAATGACTTATTTTGAACTTAAAAAGGAAAAACAAACAAAAAGGCAATATTAGGCTCTAACGTAAAAATAGGCTGTTTTAGGTCCTATAAAAGTATCAGTTATAGGCATAGTCACTTATGAAACATGCATATACAAGTTTTCGTCCATATATCACTTAAGGATTAAAATAGGATTTTACCTAAAATCCGAAGTCTAGCTATCATAAATGTTCTAAATCCATTCATTTAATTTCCATTATAAGCCGATGCTCTACATAATATTCTTCTTGTTCGACTAGACCAGCGTTTCTCAACCTATGGTCCGCGGACCACCGGTGGTCCGCGACGATGGTGCAGATGGTCCGCAGACATAATTAAGATGACATAATGTATCTGCTGATCTTCGACTAAATTTGACTAATATTGAGCCAGATATCCAGATGCTCTGCAAGAGGCGACAAGCTCAACCGTCTCATTAAAAGTAATTACATACAGTAATTCCTAATTATATTATCAAATTGATAATAAATATTAAACTGTCAGTACTTTATTTCCAATTCAATAACTGCGTTTCCATTGGTTAAAAAATGTATTTAGATTTATTTCGTTATAATGACCTATAATTAACATCCCAAATATTAAGAATATAGGCCTACTTTTAAAAATGGGTTGTAAAATTAGGGGTCCGTAAAATTTTTTAGACATTTTAGAGGTCCTCGGGTTCAAAAAGGTTGAGAAACGCTGGACTAGACTATAATACGCTTATTACGTATGACTTAACGGTATCATAATGATATTCATTTCGAAACTGATTTTCATTATAACATCGGCGTGGTATCGATTATTAGTGAACACAGAACGATTTTTAAACCTTGAAAGTAGTATCAGAAAACTGCGTAATAAACAGCCTGTACGTAAAATAAAATAAAATAACTGTACCTCAGAGCCAAACGAGCGTAACTGCCAAAAACTAAATTTTACAGGAGGAGCGAAAAACAAAATTATGAACAATAAAGGGGAATGGAGTTACTACTATTTGGCTCTCAATATCTTGGTTTCTAATGAAATTATGGATTTAATATTAATTGGTTCTATAGAGGTCAAGAAGTTAGTAAAGAATATGAAAAAAACAAAAAAAATATGAAATTTGGAGTTACGTTCCTTTGGCTCTGAGGTACAGATAAAATAAAATAAAATAAATCCTGTTCGTGTTAATTTTAATATCGTACTAAAATTAATTCATTTCGATTGTCAAAATCCGTTGGTTTCAAGAAAACGACCAAAAAGAACCTTTCGATTTGACCATGAGCTCCCATCTGTTGAAGAAGACGAGAACTACGATGCGAAGAGCTGACGCGAAGGGCAACATGGCTGTTTGTTTGAGTGAATATAAAACCTCAAAACTTAAACATTGATCGAACAAAAACAATCGTATGCAACTTGCCTGTAATGGTAGACTAATTAAGATAATCTATGAAAAATATGTAAAAACATAGCCTACTCGTATTTTAATAAAGTTCATTATAGGATCTCGATCTATAATAGTAATGAGGAAAGTTTTAAATCTTACGAAAAATAATAATTTAACACAATTTTTACTTCTAATTATGGCGCGGGTTGATGAAATGACATTTATATGGGGACGTTTGCAGGCATAAGCTTAAAGGTATTATCATGTATAAAAACAAACTAAAAGAAATGCTTATAGCTGAATGCCTATATGATGTAGATAGTTTCTTTTCAATAAATTTTTACCAATATATTACATAAGCAATACTGACTCTATTGCAGCTAGCTCATTCAAAGTAACCATACTTGTAAACGGGTATCTTGTATAAATTGTATATAATAATTGATGACATGTGATTATTTGTTTTTAAACATTGACCAATGTATTACATGAGTAATATTACCTATACTGAAATCAGTTTTATTATGTATTCATATTAGTTTATACTGGATAAAGTTAAGATTTTATTGATCATGTGTATATTTGTGTAGAAATATCTTAGTTTAATTAATGTACAATTAGTAAATTCATGTGAGATTATTATCTTAATAAGTTGACGAAGTTGATGCTTGTTATTGTAACAGCCAAAGAACGAATAAAAATCTTGAATCTTGGATCTTGAATCGTATAAAAGAACGAATCCAGAGAGTAGATCTACAGGAAAAATTCCTAAGAATGCAATGTCCAAATAATTAGAACTACAGTACTGAAAATAGTCTAACGCTAAATATCCATAGAAATAGTATCTAATGGTTTTATACGGATAAATAAAAATAATATCTAATGCTGACTTCAGAAATAACGTCTAATTGTTTTTCTTTAAACCTTAACAACAATAATGTCTACTGCAGAAATGTTAAAAAAAAAGCAGCCATTTGAAAAAAAATTCGCGGTGCTTCATTAAAACAATTTATGTAATAACAAAGTTCTATGTTATCTTCAATATTATTATTTATTTCAGATGTGATGATATATGTGCACACGTGGAACAGCTGAGAAAAAATCTCAGAACATCTTGAGTTTTGCAGAAGGCTATGTAGACTTGAAAGTATACTTTCAGGAATGAGATCGACACAGTGGCCTTCTCTCCTACAAAAGGCCTATGTGTATTGTACAAAACACGCCGACTCATATATATATATATATATTATAGAAGCTGACTTGTGTTAATGCCTTTGAACAAAAATGATTGGACCAAGATTTACATAGGAGAGTAAAAAGGAAAAAGAAGACAAATAAATGTTATCATATTTAAATGTTTTTGTTAATATACTTTTCAACAAAAATAATGTTAAATATGTAACAAAGTTCCGCCTTAACCCTTAACACACAACTTATCTTGATCCACTCAAAAACAGCATATAAAGATATAGATGAAAGCTGGATTCTTCTGTATGGAACCAAGATGTGTCATTATTTAAATAGAAAATGCATTTCGGCGTATTTGCTGCGCCATCTTCAGTTCTGAAAATTCAGACGAATTGTGGTGTTCAATACAACTCATCAGAACTGAAGATGGCGCAGCAAATACGCCGAAATGCATTTTCTATTTAAATAATGACACATCTTGGTTCCACACAGAAGAATCCAGCTTTCATCTACATCTTTATATGCTGTTTTTGAGTGGATCAAGATAAGTTGTGTGTTAAGGCTTAAGGCGAAACTTTGTTACATATTTAATATTATATCCCTTATCTGATGGAAACGAAATATTTTAATTAAAATAATGTGTTATAATTACAGCTATGGATTTGGACATGCCCTTTGTAGGAACGGACGTAACTTTACAGATAGTATGCACGGAAGTTTATGAAAAATCATATTTTTAATAATGCTCTCTATTACATCATAGTGTTAAGACATGTACAGGTAGGGGAAAAAAAAGCGGACCGACTCTTGTAGCTGATTTCACAGCCTTGTGATACGTAAATAAACGTAAGAGATGTAATGGAAACATGCAAATTACGTGAAATTATTTTTCAATTCAAGCAATTTATTGACACTAGAACAAATTTCAATACATTCCCTGCTATCCTGTGAATGCAGCTAGGCATGCGCAGTGGCTCATATCGGCAACTTAGATATTTTAGTCGGTCCGTCCCCCCCCCCCTACCTGTACAATGCATGAAAGAAATAACAGAAAATTGATGGTTTCATTTGGCATATTCTTTCATATTTTGTTAACTTTTTCGACAATCCATCATATTTCCTTGATATTAAATATTTGTGGAATTTTTATTAATTTGTCATGTTTTTAACGGCATATTTCTTACATTTTAAATATTGTACACATCTTGTTAATTCAAACATTCACAGCATATTTAGCTAAGTGAATGTTTAGATAATCGACTGTACAATAATTGACAGTATAGCATAATGTTTTCAGAATCGATTGTGTAATATTAAAGCAAAGTTTTACGTTATTAGTTTTCATCTTACTAAAATTTGTTGCATTGACTTTGTTTTTAAAGTTGAGTAACATAATTTATACAACTTTGTTTTTTTTGTAATTTATTTTCATGTAATTTATTCAATTTATAATTTATAATGCTAATTATAGAACGTAATGTATTACAATTACTTAAATGATGGAGGTCCACCGCTGTGGCGTTCACTCCTCTCATGCAGCGGGCCCGGGTTCAAATCCTGGTCGGGACAAGTTACCTAGGTGGGGTTTTTCCTCACCTGTGAGACAAATGTCGGGTAACTTTAGGCCCTTGTGGTCCCCAGATCTCATCTGGCCGTCATTATCATCTTCATCCCATCCTCGCCTTGTTTGGAGTGAGTGTGTGTGTGAAAGGTGTGTTTCGTCCTATGTGTTCGTGTTATCTCGGAGGTGGCCCCGGCATTGGGCTAATCGTTCATCCAGAAAGGCCCTCCATGTCCTTGTCTGGTCAAAAAAGTATGTGTGTGATCCATAGATAATCACTCTCCCGACAGGTGGCGGCCCTGTAAGGCCCGGGCGGCTTGGGTCACTTAAATCCTAAAAGGGAGAGGTAAAACTAAGGCAAAGAAAGAAGAAAGAAATTACGGAGAATACTTCATTGTTTCCGGAGCATAGTTTGCAAATTGTAAAGCATATTTGTATGCATATTTCGTCTTCTGATTAATCTCCGGGCCTTAACTTTTAGGATCAACTATGAATCTCGATCATTTGCCTTTTTGCGTTACCACGAGATTTCGGGATTTCTCATTGTAAGCTCTGAGTTAGAGTAGTCGACGGTTACTGTTTGAAATGTGCGTTTGGCTGCGTTAATTAGGCAGTCACTGTTGTATGCTGATGATATGCTGATGAGGGCAAGGAGGAAGTTGTGGAATGACATTCAAGTATTCGATACCCGAAATGGCTGTAGCGAGTAAACACGCTAGGCTCGAAGATATCTTAGAAGGTTTCACCTGTAAAGATGTCTTCCATCCATGGACCTCAAGCTGCATCTTGTCATACTTATATCACTGGAAAATTTCCTACAAGGGGAACCTCAAGTTCTTTCTACTTGTGTACGTGGTAAGTATCCGGAATACGGTACTAACAAGGTAAGATGTATAGTAAACTAATTTTATAACATTTAGAATTTTACTATACTGATGATCATGCAGCAAACATGAAAATACAAATCAAATATGTCACAAAATTAGATACAACACTCTATAAGAACTTGACTGTTTAACGATTCTATGTTTAAGAACGTGAATTTAACTTATTTAAATACCTAAAATATTTTCAAATACTTCCGTTTAGCGTATTCTTTTGGTACATAAATATATCACCAAAATTTTTGCTGCAAAAAAAAAACCAAGAATTTCCTGAGAATTGTCAGCATTCAAAATGCCAAAGTATCGCCGTAAAAATGAAAGATCCATCGACATTACAAAAACTAATAGAACAAAATCCTGACACAAGTGAAAAAATACTGTTTGACTTCAAATGCCTGTACATTCCTCTCATTCCAAGAGATTTTTGTGAGATTGCCAAGATCATGATAGTTTTCCAAAATAGTCTTCATTTTATCGGCAACATTCTTAAATTGTGTATCTGGAATTTTACCCCCCCCCCCCCCAGAACTTTATGTATTTTGGTTGAGCGTCCACTTTCGTAAACATAATCTAAAAAAACACAACAACAAAAACTCTTGTTCGTACAGTACTGGCAATATTTATCAACTGTTTATTTTGTTATATTCACAACAAAATTTAATACTTAAATATAGGCTACATGGAAATATAGTTTCTGTAAAACAGTGTAACCTCCACATAAAATAATGCAGTCGTGCTATTCCAAACAAAACGGTGAATTTAACTTCAATGAAATCGAGCTAATTAAACAATTTTTGTTTTCTGAAATGTGAGAAAAGCCAAGTGGATTTTAGTGTCATTCCTGCATGAATTACATGGTCATCGTCAGGATAATTATATCAGGATGTGTTATGTTTGGTTCTTTGCATAAAATGCGTATTTGAGAAAACTACTGATCTCTAATTTGTATTAAATTATTGATATATTATAGATTCAACTCATTATGAACAGAAGAAAGATAAATCTAGAGTACTTGAAGCACCAAGTTAAGAATTTCGCCCGTAGCTTCGCATTTGGAATGCTTATGAGTGCCAACTACATAGGCTTTGGATGCATTTTTAGGTAAGTTTAAATGAATGATGCGTTCACTTTTATTCATGTTCTTGTTACAAAAACCTTTCTGTCAGTTTGTTATGGTAAATAATGAGAGAAATGTTTAAATGCCAAGTAAACCATGGCAACAACACAAACAAGAACCAAGGCACGTGGCACGTAGTATGTTCAGAGTTTATATATGGAAAAAGTGTGAGTGGAACGCCACGCGACAGAAGTGAAACTTGTTTTAATTTTAATTTTTTCAATTTTTGATTATTGGATTCTTTCAATTTTGCATTATTGGACTTTTTAATATTGGGTTTTTGGACTTTTTTAATTTTGGATCTTTGAAATTTTAATTTTGGATTTTTTTAATTTTCGATCATTAAATTTTGGATTTTTTTATTTTTAAATTTTGAATTTTTGGATATTTAAATTTTTTATTTTTTATTTTTTTTAATTTTTGATTTTTTGATTTTTAATTTTTAATTTTGTTTTTTTAAATTTTGGAAATTTATATTTTTTAATTTTGGATTTTTAATTTATTTAATTTTGGATTTTTAGATTTTTTAAATTTTGGATCTTTGAATTTTTTATTTTGGAATTTTTTATTTTTTAAATTTTGGATCTTTGAAATTTTTATTGTTTGGATTTTTCAATTTTAGATTATTGATTTTTTAATTTTGGATTTTTTGATTTTTTCAATTAATCATTGAGTTGATTGTTTTATGTGCAGTCCGCTCCGAAACACCCTATTAATTTCGTGACGGTTTTAATCATACTCAAAATTACGGGGCAAATGGGCTTTGCCTAGGTACCCATTGCCTACTACATTGTAGTGGGCATAAAAGAGGAAGGAGCCACGTATCAAAAGTACGTTGCAGATATTCTCAATTCGATTCCGATTCCGATTTAGCGTGACACAAGTTCCCGATTTAGGCCTACTCCTACCGCCGCTAAAGAAGTTTCACTTCAAAATTCAAGTGCATCGTTACAAAGCCAGTTCCTAAAGAAGCAATGGCCGCTGCGAGTATATGTTATAAGAACCACGAAGTACGCCTATGCCAAAATGTTTAATTTTAAAATTCAGAGTTCCGAATGTACTGCAGTATGCCGCTAAGCCATTCTGTGCAATAACTATATCGGTTCACTACTATAGCACAAATAGCACAATATATCAAATTAGCTCCAGATCGTCATGCACTAGGGGCAGTTCGCACCAATTGAATCAGCAGATATCGAGGAAAAACTAGTGTCTTCGTCAAAGCACACAGTTTTATGCGTGACAATACACTGCGTAAATTAAAGGCTGATTCACAGAAGCATACACACTATTGATGTCATCGTAACGTTTTATTTAGTCATTAGAAAAACAGACATGGTATTGTGGTCATTAACCTTTAAGACTTCCTGTTAATAAGATCACGCGGTCATTTCATTGAATATAGAACACTGTAGGCTAATTACTGTTAACAGTGAAAATAGTTAAATAGTTACACATAAATAACGAAATATACAGAAAAAAGTTTTATAACTATTGTCAGTATTCTATAGTTTTTGTGTCAAATGAATATTAACCTATGTATGAGACAAACAATTAGGCCTAAAGACAGGGCCGTCGCGTGGTTCGTTGGCGCCCGGGGCAAGATTTCGTCAGGCGCCCCCCCCCCTCCAAACTCAATCCCACGTGCACCCACCCGACATTCCACCTATTTGTAGGGTACGTATACATCTGCGCTCCTCTTGCGCGCCGTGCGGCACGCGTGCAGCACGCGTGCCGCTCGTTGAAATTATTTTCACAGCGCTCCTCTTGCGTTCCATAGGAAAGCGACGAACCTACTGCGAACCACTAGCTTTCATCATTAGGCCTTATTTTGTGTGTTGTCTTGCTTAGAAAACGAGTTTTGAAAAAAAGTCCTCAATTGCAAAACTTGTCTACGGCTTAAATATAGAAACAAAACCATTTTTAAACAAGAGTTGAAAAGTGTGTAAACAGTGTTATTATTTACATTTTATAACTTAACTTTTCCTGTACCTTTGCTGGCGTTAACTTTAATTTTCTCTCGCCAGTTATAAGAAAGCATAGATAACCAGTGGCGGACGCAGAGGGGGGGATTGGGGGGATAGATCCCCCCCCCCCGAAATTTGAAAAAAAGGCTATAATATGCACTCTAAGTGGCCAGTTTTATAAACTAATTATATATGTAAGTTAATTAATTTTTTAAGTATTCTTTCTACATATTCAAATCCCCCCCCCCCGAAAAAAATTCTGCGTCCGCCACTGTAGATAACATCTTCTTCTTGCACTCTTCTGAGGACGTATTTATCTCCATTCCTATTTCCCTCCATGCATCCTCCTTTAAACTTTTTTGTAGTGATCCTTATGTTTTGGGTTCCACAGTAGAGGTTTTGATTTGTAAATATGTTTCATCTGCAGTATCTTCTCCTCGGACCACTCCATGATTATATCACAAACAAGCTAGCTCATTCAATCTTGACTAATGTCCTTCAGAGAGGGACCAGTGGGCTAGCTAGGCACGTCAGCAAAATAGAACATGTTACAATAAACAAACAGTCGAATTTCCTGTACTCTGTTTGGAGACGACAATTCACTGCTATATAATATTCATGCAACACGGGTGCATGCAATTGTTTTAACGAATGCTATTTATTTAATAACGTGATAATGCCTCCTATACTGTCAAAACTAAAAGGAGAAACTCTACAGTCAAAGTAGCGAGATTATTGCTAATGTTTATGAGTAGGCCTGCATGAAGGAAGAAGCCAAACATAAAGATCGATTTTCTCCAGCGTATTTTAAAGAAATTCAGAAAGTGCAAAGTAACGTACATAACATCTGACTCAGCTCCTGCTTCTGTATACCTATCATTCCGCAAAAGGTGAGTAAGTGACTCGCATCAACCTCTCATATAATTTTTTCATTTGCCAATTGTACAGTAAAGCTTGAGGAGCGGAGCGCTGTGAAAATAATTTCAGCGAGATGCACGCGTGCAGCACGCAACTACCAAAAACACGTCCCAATATGAAATCAGAAATCCTTTGTGTTCGTCGAAAAAACCGACAGGAGACGGATCGTGGCGAGCAGCACGCGAGCGGTTCGCGTGCACCTCAAAATGCCGTACACATCTGCGTGCCGTGCGGCACGCGTGCCGCACGGCACGCAAGAGGAGCGCAGATGTATACGTACCCTAAGGATTCAAACACAAACACACAGCGAGCGACACTATCAAATAGGCCTACATATAAACATTTGGGATTAAACACGCAATGAGCGACGCGACTTGGGGCGACGTGGACTAGACAAGTTCCAAGCCGCATCGCGTCCAGTCGCTCGTTAGCCAAGTTGCGCGTCGGGTTGCGTCGCTGTCTGTTTTTGTGCCCAAAAGAGACACCTAATCGGATTACCTTACAAAAATACCAGAAATAAAATTATTTAAATTTTTTAATAAGATTGTATTGAAAATCAAATTAATACAAGTTTAGTGATGTTAGAAAATTTTAACAATCATAAAAAATACTATAGGCGTTATTAATGGACTACAAATTAATAGTGTGGGAAACCTCGATACATACATTGAATAGAATATAGAAAAAGGGAACTGCGTTTATCAAATTAAGATAAGGTTTGTAGTTATTCCTCAGGTTCGCGAACGACCCCCTGTACTAAACATTAAATGGCATTCGCCTGGTTTTTGCACGAGCAAATGTCGTTAGAATTTCCATCACGTCTATTTTTTGTGCTTCGTCGTTTTCAATGGACAAGAAGGCCAGAGAATTCAGTCTCTCCTGTGACGTAGTTGATCGTAAATATGTCTTTATAAGCAAATATTTATTTTGGGATAACTTAGTACAAATATAGGCCTAAAGTTATTGGTGTCAACTATTTATTTGTTCAATAAAACATACAACGTAATATTCAAAATTCAGTTATACCTAACTTTAAAAAAATATGTTATGTACATCCTACTTATTTTTTCAAATTTTGTTGTTTTATTTTTGCCGTTACCACGGCGTCCCCCTGGTCGCGGCGCCCGGGGCGATCGCCCCGCTCTCCCCGCCCACGCGACGGCCCTGCCTAAAGACAAAATTGATGAGATATAATCTACTCTTATACAATTCAACGGCCCTAAATAGCGTGCTCACTCGCTCGCCCGCTTCGTGAAACATCGGGTATACTCGGCGATGTTCGTCTCTCGCAGTCTAAACTTTCACGAAAAGTACAAAACAAACCATTCCTTCCCTTGAAACATTATGCAATTTCTGAAAATTACACTGAATTGATCAAATAAAATTCACATCATATTCATCTGCCAACAAACAGTTAAGAAACAATACGTAATATGTGTTCACAGTTAGCTTTGGAACTGCATAATCGAATCTGAGATCGTTTTACCAGGCGGAGTGGAATATACTCTGAAGCCGGAATTTTAGCTGTTTCATTAATTATTAATGGTTTAGTTTATGAATGATTCGCGTGCAAGTGTTAAGAAATATAATGCTCTAATAGTAATTATATTCTTAATTTTTAATTTTTAATTAATTATCGTGGGCGAAGCCGCGGGCACCTGTTAGTAATATACATTTCCCCCTTCTCACTTATCGGAGCATTTAAGAATAACTAAGCTTATATCACATAGCATGTCTTTCAAGTTACCATCTTTAGAAATAGTATGCACTACCTGTTAATCCGCCGTAATGCAGGTGGTTTAAGGCATTGCGCTACAAACCGGAAAGTCGTGTGTAGGCCTACGATTCCCGAAGAGGTCAATGGAATTATTCAATTGGCCTAATCCTTCTGGTCGCACTATGGCCTGGGATAGACTCATCCTCTAACAGAAATGTCAAATTACTAAAAATCTGGGAGCCTCAGCCTCCTGGAATCCTAAGGATATTCATGGCCTCGTGGCCTATATGCCTATGTGTATCAATTCACTTCGATTCCCTATATGTTTATCAGCTCTCTCCGAAGAGTTCCTTGCTTATTTAGCTAGTGTTTTCTTTTATTTTTTATTTTTTACGAGTGACGGAATATTCATGAAACGGAAAATGTCTGCTATTAAAAAAATGTAATGCCTAAGTAATGAAAAACTCACCGTGTGTCAATATTGAACTTAATTTCAATTTCTTAAATTTAACGAAACATAACGAAACATGTTTAATACCATTTTGGCAGATCTCCTCCTTGGAATAGGACTATTAGATAGAAAAATGTAAATAATTTAGTGTCCAAGTAAATGCAGAGCAACAGAGCACTGAATTCAATACGGAATGCTCGACTGCTTTCAAACGGCAAAAGTTGAAAGGTCTTTTTTCCCCCTTGAAAAAGAAGGATGCCAAGGTTTTTATAATAAAATAAAAATATATGTTTGTCGTAATTTAATAACTAGGCCTATAGGCCTAATCATAATTCCCCTTAGCTAATTAAGCAATAGAAAAAATTGTTATGACATTGTTGTGCTTTTAGTTCTAAAACATGAAATTATTTTTCAGAAATTTGTTCGGGAGGTTCTTTCAGTATAACGTAGCATATTTACCCGCTGTTGTGGCAGGATTGTCTTTGGTCTTAGAAGAGAGCAGAAAACAAGATTTCTATGTCTGTTCATACTTCACATTGGTAAGTTGGAAGTCATCTTCTATACGTATACCCACGAATTATTACTTTTTTATTTAGTGTATAGGTATAAGTTATTAATGTCATACTATGTTAAATGTCCTGTGCTTAAACGGATACATACAAGTTGCGGCCGAACTAATAATTTACCCAGCTGAGGCAGGTTAGATGCGGGTGTACCTTTTCAGATTAGGTAAACTATTAATTGCGGCCCTGGTTGATTATTATTCTTTGTTGTTGTTTACATTAAACTCAAGGAATTTTTACGTTCTCAGCAGCTACAGGGTTAGTTCAGATCTCTTCATGCCATAGTTTAAATTTTCAAATTATAGATCCATTACAATATTTTTCAAAATAATGGCTTAAAGTAAGTGCTAAGTGCTAGGTCCAATGCGATTTGATGTACAAATTAGCGTACCCTGACTCTATCATACAACGAATTCCACAGAAATTCGCAGCTACTATACACATTTTGAGTATTATTGCTGTTAAGTCTAATAAATAACACAAGATTGAATATATACAACACAAAACTTAATTTGATGGACTTCAAGTACCCATATGTTTGTCGTCTTCCATAGTGTTGTATATAACTTTTTTAATTGACTACAAGCAGAGCTTTTTTGGAAACTACTCTGCCAACATCCCGACATTGTCTCCTGGGTAACGCTAATATTCTGAAAAAAATCCAATTATCTGGCCGCAACTCAGACGTACCTCTCAATATGCTGGGCCGTAATTCATATGGGCCGCAATTCATACGGGCTGCAATTGATAGGTGAATTTGAGACTGGCCGCAACTCAACTTTACCGGTTTAAACCAACAAATTCAGTGACCACAACATTTTTAGAATAAGAAACAGATTTTAATACTTTTAATAATACGTCTAAGCGTTGGCTAGCATTGTTATTACGATATTGTGAAGTATAGTATCCGAGAAATAGGTCTTCACGAAACATATGTGTTTTGAGTTCCCCGAACTTGGATCTTTATAAATAGGCTGTGTGCATGTGTGAGTAAGTACCTTAACTGAAAAACGAAAAATTGTACCAAAATTCAATTTTATAAGTTTTCTATTTTCTGAAAATATGAGATAAAACGATTCATTTATTTCGCTTACCATAGCTACTATTTTTTTAAAATTCTGCCCTTGAATTTATTATGCATGGTATTTTCTTACCATGCGAACAAATCTAACAACTATTTTTTTTATTCTGGCCTTGAATTTATGATGCATGGTATTTACTAACTATGCGAATAAATCCTCTTTTTGTTGAAGTACTGTTTAAAATAATTACGAAACATTGGTTGGCCAACACATATCATCTTTTTTAAAAGGAATAGAATATAATAAATATTATTGAAACCCTCACACGGCTTGATCTCTATCCTAAACCGGAACTTTGCAATTTTCTAATTTTTCATTCGGATATAGAGAATATATTCACTTATTTCAACCTCACGTAAAGCCGTGTTTTTCAGTTGGCAGAACTTCGATAAATTCTTGTAAATTATGTCTTATAAACTCTCCTTTAGATATTTTCCTTTAAAATATTTTAAAATGCATATATATATTAAACAAAATATTAGGGCTATTTTCAAAAAGTCTCAAAGAAAAGTTATTTTAATTTATTGCATTGTATGTAGAGTAACATTACTCTAAATTTTTGCTTTGTAATTCCAATAGTCATATTTTCTGTTACTGTACTGAACTGTGGCCGAGCACGAACTTTTGCTCATTCGGGCACCAGTAATGATTGTATTATGTTTTACGAATGTAAAATAAAAATAAATTAAAAATAAAATATAAAAAAATAAAAATAAAAAGAGCAAGCCGTCGACATCTTTGGTGTCACATCAGACATCACACAGACAGATGTCAAAGCCAAATTTAGATGTTCTTTTGATATGATTTTCCGTTTTTTGACGAAGTGCTGAACACCGAAAGACAAACTCTCACACAAAAGCCGATAGTTTATGAACGTAGCAGTATTTTCGGTTAAAACTCAATCAGCTTACTTCTTCCATCTATATTAGGCTACTTAAGGAACATAGGAAATAAACATGCGTGCACACAACACAGCAAACAAAAATTTCAAGGAATCATTATTTCCTTGATTGCAGGACATTTTAGGAAGACATTCGTAATGTTCGAATTAAATTCTGCAGGGAATACAATACATAACTGAATTAATGAATACCGGTACCGTTATTCAACGTCAACCCAAGAATGACCATGATCCATCAAGTCAATGTACGTAGAAAGTGGATTTCACATGCAGCCTGCCACCTATAGAAAGTCTCAGCTATACCGTAGGTGTCATCCAGCCAGTTATTAGGCCTACATTATTCCTGCTATTATTATTATTATTATTATTATTATTATTATTATTATTATTATTATTATTATTATTAATATTATTTTAATTTTGTAATTGAATAAAAATGAAAAATTAGATGAATGAATAGTACCGGTGGAAGGAAATTCAGAAAACATACAAATCCTAACTTTGTCCACTATGAACACGATTCTAGCCTAAGTGAGATTCGAATTCAGTTCTCTATCCCACTTCAGGATATTTATTATTCCTAAAAAGTTACTCTTCATTGAAAGCTTAGGGTAAACTGAAAGCATTTAATTGTTTCTGCATATTTATTATCTTTTCAGGTTTCGGAGTACGCGGTCCGTCAGCTGTTGCGGGCAAAGGTGTTTAAAATGACACGAGCTAAGATATGCATGTGGAACATGATGTGCAGTGCTGCAGTTATGTATTTATTGAGAACGAACGAAGGAAAGCGGCTACCAAGCACCGCAAACTACTGGTAACTACAGCCAATTATTGATTTGTAATATACTAGCAGCTCGCGCCTATTTACTTAACTGGTAGATGTTTTATTTTAATAATTTAATTAACAGAAAAATAATTAAAACATTACATTTATTAACAGTGACATCGTTTTTACATAAATTACACCATTTTATTCTTAATTATATTGTACTAGCTTAAAAGACCCGGCGTCGCCCGGGTTTTTTATTTTGTAATTGGAAATTATCTTATGAAGGACTTTCGATTTTAAATTATAGGTAATATGGTAAATTAAATTATATGGTAATAGGTCATTATGTACGTATTTAGCATTTGAAGTAGGAAGAACGACTTATCGGACTCAAACTATTCCCTCAGAAAACGGTTGGTATACCTTTTTATGGCTCATAGAGGATGTAGAATTCTGCATTACATCGCTTGTACACAGCAAGCCTAGTAAGGGTTCAAATAAGAAGAAACAGAAATTCCTGTAACATAAAATTGTAATACCGCGGCGGAAAATTTTATTTCTCACTTTCATGTTACCATAAAACTGTTTTGGGGATGAAATTAAACAGAAAGCAATATCACTTTCATACTTCTCTCTCCAAAACCCTGCGATATAATAATATACCATATTACCATACCTCGTATTGTTTTCTCTATGTCCAGGGCAGAGAAAAGTTATGTGACTGCATTATTTTCGTGGAATACATTCTTTAATATTTATTTATAACATGAATTATATTGATACCTTCTCTTATTTTTCAAACTTGCATTTCTTTCTTCCCCCCAAGCCCATCTGATAGCATTAGCAACAATATGTTCTGTGATTTGGATTTTATAATTCTGTGTAAAAAGGGATTAAGTATTCTAAAAAACATTTAATTTTTGGCATTTAAAATCAAAATTTTGCAAATTCCTTTCTTAGTGAGCACCTACATTATGAAACGAAGGTAATGTCAAAATTCCAAGTCTCTACCTGTTATAGTTTAAGCTCTACGTTGATTCCTGTCAGTCAGTCAGTCAGCACAAAGCCTTTTATATATAGAGATTACGTAAAAAATACAAATAATTAAACACACAAAACGAATCTTGTGCTGCCATATTGGGAATACAGATTAAAATGAAACGATTAAAATGTACAGTAGATTCATGAATCTTGCCCAAATCATGCATAAGCAATTAAACCATTGATAACTAAACAGCTAAAAACCCGGCTTCGTGGTGCATTTCACGATTAAAGTGCGCCGCCCGAGGGAAAAAAATATCAGATTCTAGTTCTCTAGGCCCCCCCCCCCAAAAAAAATCCGCATAGTGAGTTTCGTTCAAATCATTCAATGTTTTCCCATGAATGCATTCTTGATCCCCTTCTGTCCACCTATGAAAAAAACTCAAATGTCTGCATGTTGTAATGTTACAGACAAATGAATCAAGGAGAACAAAATTGAAACAATCGATAAATTGATGTGTTATATTGCATAACATCGATTTCGGCGTTGTTCTTTTTTTTTTCAGTTGCTATTTCAATCGATTACGGCACGTAAAAGAACTCCAAGCCTAAATTAGAGCCTCTGGACAAAATTTCTCGGCCCTTTCACGTCCAAGAAATACTTAGTTTCCAGAGGGGGGTTGCGAGGCGATGGGCTTACCACCTGTCCCTCTACCCTCTCTCGGAAAATAAGCATATCAAAATTAGTATAGCTAATGAAACCTCCACTTGGAGGCCCCTTCGCCCCACCTGGGGATCATAGGGTACCAGATACAGATACAGATTTCAATCGAATAAGGTAACCTTTAATTAATTTCAAAATTTTAATACGGACTACACAGAAAAACCACCTCAGATATTATATTATCAGTGTGTGAAGTAATAAAGTAGTATTACCCGTGTTAAGGCCGGGAAAAGTTATGTTATCAGATGTTTACAAATTGCACAGGAATAGATGACAATAATAAAAGGGTATACGAACAAGCTTTAAGGCTAACAATAACAGATATGTTGACATGATTAATGAGATTAGAAGCTATCTATAAAGATATCAGTTAACATATTTAGAAGTCTTTTTGTCTTTATGGTCGTACCAGGAATGCCTCTTCTTGCATAAAGGGCCAAAGAATTTAAGGATAGTTTATACTGAATTAAAATTAGAAGAAATAACCAAAATAGCTATTAGACTCTGCAATAATTAATCAGCTATTTTATTTTTACTCTACCAAAAGAGCACGATACTTCGTGCTTTGGTTTGCCTGCGAATTTCTTTAGAATGTCTCCAGATTTTAAGGCCTGTGTTCACTGCTTCTCATACACTAAAACACATTAAGTATTAAGTAATATAAACTATAGCATAAGTCCTGTAGATTTACGATTTCAATGTTTTTAAGCAGAGGAGAGACCTCTACTGATATCTCTAATGCATTGTTTTTCAAGCTCGTTTTGCATGGAAATTAGATGATAAAAACATTACAAGAAAACGATAATACGTAATTTCCCAGTACGTGCAGTTTCTATCCGTATGGGTGAAGTCTAGTTCAGGCCTAGATGGAGTGATACAAACGGTGCGACTGAATTTTGCTTCTTACCAAATGAACACCAGAGATTGTATAAGACAAATAGTCATAGGCCTATGAAAAAAAATTGAGAAGAAAAATAAAAGAATGTATATTATGTTAGCGGGGTCCCGAGTCCTAGCTCTCTATCGGAAAGAACCAATATCAACTGGAAAAGATCTTCCTTGATCAGCGTATTTTGTTTGTTCTGATCAGATAATCAACTTTCAGTATAATGCATGGGAGTTGAACAGATCTCTCATATAATGCTTCAATTAGCTACAATATAATAACGTTTCAGTATAAGATATGAAAGTTGACAATTATTCGTGTAATTGACAATTGTGCAGTTAAATATTCTTACTAGGTGGTTGATTCGCAGGTTTTACAGTCCACCAGACATAGAAAAGTTTGCCGAAGGAAATGAATGCCATCAACAGTCTGTGTTAAAATGTCACCATAAAGGTCCTTGTTGGAAGCATGGACTGAAGGTAACGTTAACAACATTTAATGTATTTTACTATGCCTACATATTTATCATGTACGTATATGTAATACCTTAATGAACTTTTGCTTATGATTTTGCAGGTCGCGAATAAGTATTTTACTTTTGGCGTCACACTTCAGTTGTTGAGAACTCTTCTGCCTCTATTGGACAAAATCTTGCAGAAGCCAGTATACGTTCTTCAGAAGTTACTTGCAAGAAGGATTTTTTATTTTGGATTATTTCTCAGCAGTTACGTTATTATTTACAATGTGAGTTTCTTTTAGTTACCTTTTCACAATACAATGAATAAAATGTATTGTTATTGGATGTTAAATGTAAAATCCAGGCATTTGTTGGGTAAGCATGACGAGATTAGGCTAACTAAGAAAGTTTAATGAATCTACATTACCTATATTAAATATAGTATAAACTTGATGCCACTTTTCCTTCTTCAATACTGAATCACAACAGCTGAGACTTCAGTTTTCAACTAATTGTAAGCGCTCATTTCCAAAAGTTGAAAAAATCTAAGGAAAATATTTACTCCGTTTCCTATGAAGTCCCTGAGAAATGGAAGCCCGGCATTTTGTTGCCCAAGAGTGGCATTTTTATTTTATAAGCACAACGTCATATTGATATACAAAGTAGTCGATAAAAAGAAGCTACCTTTCAGTGAAATTTGTTCAAGAACAGAACACTCTTTCTATGGATTCAGTTCCACTCAGCAAAATTAAGTTATTTCTTTAATTAAGGAGAAAGTGAAATGTGTTAAATTAAAAAAGAAACAACAAAAGCACGTCCATTAATTAACTACATTTTCTACCAAATTACAGCTTATTTGTGCAAAACATCACTATCAAACGTAGCCTACAACGAATTGAATACGTTGCCTGTAGCAATAATATCACTCGACGTGACTAAATTTGGTGCCTAGGCGTGTACAGGAAATCATTTACTTTACTCTTTTTTTTAATTAATGTGTAATGAATGCTCCTCGTGTATTTATCTAATGTAACTCTAATAATCCGCCCAACTGAATTTTAACCTGTTTTCAGTTTATCAAACAGTACCTAAATACAGTATAGTTGCATACTGAGACGATGTCCAAACTCTAATCCTATTCCCTCTTACAATTTCGCTATTATATTTTCAGTGATGGGAAGTAATTGAGTAAAAGTAATCAGATTACAGCAACAATTCCTTTCTTGGTCCCATTTACTTGTAATCATTACTTTTTGAGAAATGTAATTTATACTTGTAATTTACTTCTGGAAATCAAATTGCAATCGTTACAATTTAATAATCATTAGTAATAGTGTCATTCTCACTTGCTATATCGTCATCATTAGAGGTAATATTAACGAAAAGTTACTCAATGTGTCTGGAATATTGGTCTTGATGTTTTGTTTGTTTATCAATAATTTGTGACTTGTGAACGTCCCAAGCATCTTTATCACTGAATGGCCCAATAGTTTATGGACTAGGACCCAAAACAAACAAAAAGCAATGCATTTTTATGTACTGCCATTTTGTAAAGTAATTGTAATTGTAATTTTACTAATTACTTTTTGAAAAAATAATTTGTAATTGTAATTAAGTAAAATTGTAGGTAATTGCAATTTAGCCCAATTACTTTCTTTTTCTACTTTTCCCACCAATGTATATTTTAGCATATTGGTGAATGCATTGTTATAATGGCATTGAATTTTTCATTCTGACTTCACGTGTCCATTGTTATAATATTTCCAGGCTGTGATCTGCTTCTTGTACCAATATAATGGCCAGGATTTTGAATGGCACTCCATACCGGCAGGATTCCTGGCTGGACTTTCCATCCTCTTTTACCCGCGACTCAGCATGTTTCTGATGACCACCACTACAATCCTCCAACAGCTCATCAGAAGAGGAATCGCGAAAGGACTCTTGCCCACCTCACGGTTATATCAAGTTATAGCATTTGCTCTCTTTAACGGTGTCTTATTCCACAGCAGACTTGTGGATAACAATGACCTATGCCATCCTTTCGTCCGGAAAATGATCGCAAACTGCTCTGGTGAAAGGTGAGTTTCAAGATATTCTACAATTCAAACATAGGCCTATAGCGCGTCCTCAAGGAAAAGGGCAAGTTTAAATTAAGTTGTTTTTATAGTTCACATGTCAAAATTATTGTTCTACATGCTACCTCCAAAAAATTATAATATTCGATCTGTCCAATGTTAAAAATAGTATATTGCGACACAAGGGCGGAAAGGCACGTTTACGGGTCGAGGAAACGGATTGAAAACCCGAGGCGCAGCCGAGGGTTTTTATGTTTTCGAGACCCGTAAATGCCTTTACGGTCCGTGTGTTGCATGCTATTTTTTGCACGACGGTTACTTATATCAATTTAATTATATTAATTGTGATATTACCTGAAAATATTATGTAAATACAGACTTGAAGAATGGTGCTTATTTCAGAAAGGGATTCGCATTTGTTATTGTTTATGGCAACCGAATATTTATAAAGCGGGGAGGCCTTGGTCATTTCTGCTCGCAAATAAGCATTTGCGGGCGGTAAAGTAACTTTCCGCCCGTCGCCCCTAGCAACAATTCACTTTCCGCCCGTCGCCCCTAGCAACAAGATTGCGTGTGGTAATGTCAAGTTACGAGCCATGTAAACAACTGTCGTAAGAAACACTTACTAGCTAAGGAGTGCAAAATTTACGCTGTTTTCTTTTCATTTCAGATCTGAAGAGATCTCTGGTATATACGAACGTGCTAAAATCAACTACTTACAAATTCACCAAGTGACTGAACTTCAAACGTAATAATTTAATCCATTTATGGCCGCCAAATAAATGCAAATCTGAAGAGAGAACTTACTACAAGAGCCAAGGAATTAAGATTTTAGTTTCTTGAAAATCGAATTACGAAGAATACACACTTCTGCCGAAAGAAAATTAGTAAAAGATAATTTTGAAGTCGAAAGGGTAAAGGATATGAAGATTTTTAATAAAATATAATTATGTATAGCTCATTATTGATGTTATTATAAAAATAAAAATCACACATAACAAAAATAGTTTCAAATAATATTTCCGGAAGATTCATCTTATAGAAATGTATAAAAATGAATATTTAAGAGATATTCTTACGTAGATATTCTATGTTTTTATTTATGATTCTAATTCTTGCTTCCATGCACGATATCTTTCCGTTGATCTTGCAGTTACAATGAAAATCGTGAAGTTTTTTCCCTTCATGAATTTATTACATTTACCATCCTATTGGCCAGCACAGCAAACAAAGTACAGTAGGGCCCATATTAAAAAAAACTGCTAGTGTAATGTATAGGCTATACAGTATTGTGATGCAAGCGGGTGAAGAGAAAATGGTTATTTAGCCTATGGCCTTGAGAAAAATAGGTTAAAACCAAAAATAAAAATATGAAATTATAAGATAGTATCAAGTACATTTAAAACCTAATAAGTCTAAATATTTTGTAAACGGGTACCTGCAAACGCCTGGACAATGTATAAATATTGTCTACTAAAGACCCTAAGAGATCCTTCTAAATTAGTTACTACAAAAACTTTGTAATTCTTTCAGTATGACTTCCTATGTAAAGCATGACCACCCGTATGAAGAAAGTACACCTTTACTAGTATGTATTAAATTTGTCCACTCGATGCACTTATCCTGAAATATTTATGTACACCAGCATATAAGAATGCATTTCGAAAAGTCATCACTATAACACGACTTTGTAAAAATTATTTAATAACTGACAGATTATATGTTAAGATTTATCTGAAGGGTTGCATTAAATGCAAGTCGACATAAATTAATAATATCTTAAATAACTTAAATATTTAATAACCACGCTAACAGGTTGTGTATTACTAATCATCTGAAGAATTCCTGTATAATTAACACCGAAATGCTTCATTATAAAGACTCTAATTAAGAACATAATTTGTGGTATTAATAATTTTAATATTGTGATTCAAATTCATGTACAATTTTATATTTTTTTTTTACATTATATATATATATATATATATATATATATATATATATAAGATAATCAATCACCAATATGCTGCAATTTAGAATTATCCCATTATTTTGACTTAGTACTTAGTGCATGACTGATTTGACCCTGAAATTCGATGTCGAGAAATGCACGCTTTGAGGTCCACAAAGTAAAAAACAAAATAAAATTTTGAGCGAAATTTTGTCTAAGTGAACAGAATGGCTCAATAATAAAAAAAAAACTGTATAGAAACCAAATTCTACACTTGCTTAAAATAGGTATCTTAAGGGGATGTGATAAGAAGCACATCGCTTTAGCTGAAAAAAAAGTTCTTCGCGATTTTCTCGAGCACTGCTCCAACGATCTTTTTTCTTCTTCTTCTTTCTTAATTTTGCCCACTAATTAGGCTTCTTGTATTTGGATACACTATACAATATTTACTTGAAATAATTTTCGTATAAACAGTCTTGAGGGACAAGGCTGCCTTTCCTGAAAAAAACATGAACGCACTTGTTTCTTTTGAAAACTTTGAGGCGAGGTCATACAATGAACAATACTGCCAGGAGCCCGCTAGAATATATCAGAATGTTAAGCAAGAAAGTGATAAGATCAAAGCTTACAATAGAGAAAGTAATGTGAGGGTTTCAAACCAGTTAAATTTAATTATTTCTCGTCTGCAAGAACGCCCTCAGTACGTGATTATTTCATTTAAAAGGTATCGAATATACTTCTTTTATCCTTAACACACCTAGAAAGACAGAACAGGCGTGTCAGCAAAAGCAATTGAAAACTAATGCGGTCAGCGGAGAATATGTAAGCAGCTTCAAGTTGCCCAATTTTGTTATCATAAACAATCATGTCGAGGTAATAAGAATATTACATTACAGCACAGGCTATTGCTACCAGGCGGTTTAGTTGACAACTACTTCCCACAGTGCCTTATCGGTGCTCGTCCCTGATGTAAAGGTTAAGGCACGTTTGTGGAAACAATGTGACGATAGCGATGGCGAACATCAGTAAGTTTCATTTCGAAAATGTGGCAAACGTGAAATGCTGTGATGTTGCTCATCCATGGACTGGAAGCTGTATTGTTGGCTGCCTCATCTTCGGAGGAGAAGTGCTGAAAAGACTGGGATTGTATTTCTTTGCGCCCATATATCTGGTAAATTGTATTTTACGTATTTTACACTATCTGCTAACGCATGAATATAGGTTAGTAGTCAATAATCATGCTATTTCTGCAGCAAAGTTATCTTCGGGGAGTTGCATGTCCTAACATGTCATCTAATAATACAATATATTGAATACAAGCGTTTTATTAATAACTATAAGAACTGAAAAGTAAATACAAGGAAGGACGTCAACAATCAGCTATCATTAACACCGAATTGAAGCACACCAACTATTTATTATTTAAATTTTAAATTCAGATAAAATTAGATAGTTTATTGCTATTATTTTAGGTACTGTTTTCTTTAATGATTGTAAATTATTTAATTTAATTTCATGATATCAAAATAGGTCCATCATAAAATCTACAAAGATGTTTCAGCTTTTCCTGTTTAGGCCTATCATTATCATTAAACACACACGAAAAGGAGATTAATAGTGATAATTGAAACTTTATAATTCAAAGAATCGAAGGCAAAATCGAAAAAAGTAGGAAAAGCTAAAACTTCGAACCTCTAAAAAGCTTTTTCGCCTTCAGTAATTTTGATAGTTTGGTTTCTTTATATTATTAGAAATATAATGTAATGAAGAAGACTGAATGTGATTTACTACATTATATATATTATATATTATATATATAGAACAGAATGGTATATCATAGCCAAATACATAAAGATAAACATGTAAATTAAAAATTAAACTTGTTAAAACTAACGTACTTTCGGATAAAACTGTATATTCAATAAATAAATAATATATATTTTTAAAACTCCTATAACTTTTTTTTTTTTTTTTTTTTTTTTTTTTAAGCGAAGAAAAACATTCACGATAAAATCAAAATAAGATAAATTACACCTACACAGAATAGGGTTTGGAGTGTGCAAACTGTAATTCTTGGTGATAATATTATGTCGACAGCGGCAACTCTTGACGTAAAATAAGTTTAAGAATTTGGGCTGGAAGGCATGGAGGAAATAACTTTTACAGCCACTATTATAAATGCTAACTCTTTATCAAAACAGTAAGAGTGTACAATGAAAGTGACTTCTTCAAACAGAAATATAACTGTTTAGAGAAGACGCTACTCCAGGTCGATTCAATCAAACCAGCTTTTTTATTAATAGACCTAGTTTATTTTATAAACAATGCTCAGAAACTCGTGGAGCAGCGTATTGTAATATTAGAGCTTACGATCAAAATTTATCGTGCTTTTCATTCCTACCTTTTTCCGATTGCAAAGTACTTCGTGAGAATGGGTTTCCCTTATGTCATGTGTTATTGGTGGTTGAAACCAGATTCATGACTCACAAATGCGTTTACTTAAGGGTAAGTGAAATAATTTCTCTATTTGTTTTTAACTGTATTTCTAATTAGTTCCCCTCCCGATTATCTGGTTTGGTTATAGAGTCCGATCGAGCAGAATAATACGGGTGTGTCCATATTAGCGTACTCTGCACGGTGGTTCTACAGGGTGTATAGTGCGTTCTAAAGCCACGTTAACCATTGGCAGCTTTTAAGGATTAAGACGTCATTTTGTCTGACTCTTTTAATGAAGTGGGATGGGAAAGTGGCACTACTAGGTAAACAGACTGTCTCACACTCCTCATGGAGTCAAAGCTTAAATGTCAAAATTTAAGGAATGCATCCTGACAGGTTGCGAACGAAATTCTATTGGGTATTAAAGAAGTTAAATGCCTACTAAACAAGTTGAAGACCAAAATAATACAACCTTATTGTCTTAGGCACCCTTCGGTTCAAGATAATTATGGAGGTCTGTCAGCCAGCCTTTGACGTTAATTAATAACGTGGCTTTAGAACGCACTATAACAGAAAGGTAGGCCAAAATGTTTTTAGAATGATATATAATTGATATGAAAATTCCAACGGTAAGTTATTTAAAAATAAATTTAAATGGCGCAGTTCATGCAACAAATTAAAATTACTTAATATTCAAATATACTTTTTAAAAAAAAGGGGAAGGGTGTATTTTATGTACCGGTACCTGAAGAAATTTAAAGGTCAACTTATGATACAGGGGCGTTTTAAAACAATACATTTTCTCGTAATTATTATTTCTTTTTACATGTTCCACGTCCATTTAAAGCTAAAACTTAATTTAAATACCACATTACATCTCACGAATGGGAGGGAATTTGTATCTATAATTTAATACTCTGACGAAAAATAAAACTGTGGTTACTATTTTTAAGTGATGTTATAGGCCTACTTTCATCCGATTTGGAAGAATGTTTCTGTAATTCTATACAGTACTACAGCTACATATACACAGATAATAATATTGTATTATTTTAAAAAGTCATCATAAAACTTCTCAATACTTGATCAATTATTGCAGTTCTTTAATATTTTGAAATTTTTCTTACTTTTTAAATCGAAGAAAAGTCATTTTGAGGAACAAGAAAACTGAAAACTAAATTTCAAATATGACATTAGTTGCGGTGGCCATACGTCCCGAGAAAATGGAGACAGTTCCGATTTTAGGTCCTTCGTCCCGGTTCCGAATAAAACTCCAATGTCCCAAATAATCTGATTATTGTGAGAAAACATACTTCATCAAATAGAAAATAAACAACGGTTTTATATAAAAGAAAACAAAGCGGTAAGCAAACATTTTGACTCAATCTATCAGAAACTACTTTGACGGAATGACAAACCAGAAGCTTTCTTCAGAACAAAGGTGGCTGACCATATTCTAAGACCTGAAAAAATAGGAGATAAATGTTCCTAATCTTAAGATATTCGCTGATTTGTTCTTTGCTTGCCGGTAACCAATGCTTCGGTCGAGCGGGCATTTTCATTTTAGCAATGCAAATGGACTGTTTACAAATGGGTACAGAAATGTAAGAGAATATCAAGAAAAACAAGGACCTTTTAAAAGCTTTGGCTTCGTCGAAGAAATATGATTGTAAAAAACCCCAAACCATCTTTTTCTATGACTACTAAAAAAGAGCAGTGGTCATAACAACTCACGAACTAATCTAGTATTTTTTGTTTTCTTTTTAACTGTTACCATCAGTTATTACAATGTAGGCCTACGTCTTTTTGAACAATTAAAAATAGGCAAAACGTCCTTGTTTGTACTTACTACTATCAAGTGAAAAGATTAGGATCCCAGCTTAATAATAATGTTTCATAGCAGGAGAGGGTTTGGGAGTTTTGGAGATGAATTATCCCGATTTTCTGTAACAGAAATATATCACCGTACATATAGTCTAAGGTGACATATGTTTCCTAATAAAAAAAATTAAATTGGTTCAAAATGTGGAAGTTATGCTCAAAAGTTAACACATGCCTTAAAATCTGGGAGATTGAACATATAAGCTCCAAGAAGAACACTGATATATAATTTAGGAATCGCGCACAATGTGCATTATCTTAACCTAAGACCCAGTCCTGAACCCGGGGAGGGGATCTTTCACCACTGAAAAATCCCCGACCCGGCCGGGAATCGAACCCGGGCCGCCGGAGTAGAAGGCAGGCGTGCTACCGACTCACCCACGGAGAACACTGATATATGATACTGCAATGAAAGTAAGTTTCAGCATAGTAACAGTGGGTATATCATTTTAGCTATGTCTGTGCATTGCGTATTAATTTCGTTAGATCGTATTTCTGATGACTATTCCGATATACGAGGAAGGAAAGGAAATTTCTCAGCGCTTGGTATAATGAAGCATATTGTTTACACTCATCACTGAGAAAGTTTTGGGCTCTATTATAATGTGTTCCCGTCTTTAAAACAGATTTTAGTATGGTCTATTTTTTGTACTTTACCATTCCTATAATATAAAGCCACATGGCTTATTCACTCACTCACTGACATTAATGTTTGCCCACTTTCAGATGAGCTAGAAACTTGAAATTTGGTACACATATATAGCTTTTAGGCTGTAAACCACAGGAAAATTCCAAAAAGTTTTTTATTTTATTTTTAGCCCTAAAAACCCCCGAAAAAGGGCTCGGTTTCCATGGCAATGGTATTATCAAACAGTGTTCATATAGGGCTCGGAAAGTTTAGAAATAATAATTTCCGTAAACCTAACGGGGTGGTCAAGATAGTAACGTCTTGGACTCGCATTCTGAAGTCTCAGGTTCATAATAAATAAATCCAATTAACATATTTTTGTCCAGAAGTAACAAAATGTTCTTCTATCTGATAAAGAAATTCCAGTTGATCTAGGAAACTTAGTCTTGGCAAACTGATACCTTTTAGCTTGCAACCGACGGGAAAATTCCGAAAAAATCCCAAAATCTTTCCACATTTATTTTTTCAGGTTTATTGTGGCAAAAAGGTAATAGCCAATACAGCAGATTAAATACACGCACGCTTATCTCCCATAGATATTTTTAAAAAACCTTTCCCGAGAACCTCAGCGGGGGTTTGGGGGATTGCCCCCAACGAGCGAAGCAAGTCTACTATATAAAAACCAAACTTCGTATCGCACAGCCAACTCCACCTATTAACAAGACAATATTCGATATTGTGAGATTAATTGCCATAGCAACCGGGGGAAAAGAGCATTGAATGAGTTAGACGAAACACTATGCGGGGATTTTCCGGGCTAGGGAACTCGAATTTGAGGATTTATCCCCGGGCATCGCACTTTAATCGTGAAATGTACTTAGAAACCGGGATTTTAGTTTTTTAATTATCAATTGTTTTACTTGTTTATGCATGATTTTGGATAAGGTTCATGTGTCTGTGGTACGTTTTAATAGTTTCATTTCGAATCTTTATGCCCTTACGAAATTATTTATATTCAGAACAAACGCCAGGAAAACTTCAAATCATTTATTTATACTCGTATTTGTTACGGAAAAACAATACAGTACAATCTCGCTATTGCGAACCCCGCTATTCCGAAAATCCGCCTATTCCGAACAGAGTTTACGATTTTTTAAACTTCAAAACAGGAGAAATTAAAAAGACGTTCGTGAAAAAACGTACATTTATTGTTATACAAAGAAGTTAAATAGAGACATACATAGAGCCTAAGTTTGATGAAAACGCCTGAAACCAAATTGGAATGAAAGCTGGCACTTAATTTGCGCCTTAACAAGTCAAAACATTGATTTTATTCATGAAATCCGCCTATTCGGAATTCCCGCTAAACCGAACGGTGTTCGGTCCCAATTAGTTCGGAATAGGGGGACTCTACTGTATAATTAAAAATAAAATTATGTAATTCAACAATTATGTAAAAACGATGTAAGTGTTAATAAATATGTTAAATGATATTTCTTTTAAATAAATTATTTGTTGAGTAAATAATCGCTGGCGAAGCTGCGGGCAAAGGCTGGTAGACAATGCAAGCTGGTAGACAATGCAAATAGAATTTTTAGATGAATTGTTATTAAAGAAAAGAAATTGTTACAAAACATATCTAAACCCACCATAGTTAATTTTTATATATATATTTGAATTATAAGCTAGCCTTCTCCCAGAAATTTAAGTCATGGCTCGCAATGAACATCGATTTGAGTGAGACCGGGACAACTGAGCTATCCTACAATGCGGCCACACACTCAGTAGAGGGACTGGATTCAAAGAAAACTCAAAAGACAGAAAATCATGTAAATATTCCCCATGGTCTTTTAAAATACAATTTTAATTACTCAACACAACACATATTTTCTTTCAAAGGGCAAATCAAGAGTGTTAATCCTTTACATTTTGTGATCTTTTCTTGCATATCCCAGAAAAAAAATTCCTTTCAGAATGATAACCGTCCAAACAATATACCGTGAGTGTATGATTCAAAGTGCATTTCGGTAGAAAAAAGTAGTCACAATATGTAAGTGAGGAAACATGTTCAAATTCTAATTGAAAACGTTTCTCCGCACTCTAAATGCGTGTATTGTGTGTCTACTCTGTGCTCATATAATGAAGTTTCATGTAAATAACATAGGCTAAGCCTACTTCATATTATATAACAAACATCATATTATGTATTACTGAGGATGACAAGTTATTGGTTTTAAAAAAAAACTTTAATATTGACGAGGCTGAATTACTGCATTGTAAGCTGTATAGGTTACGAAAAATTATACTAATTAAAAACCCCATACAGCAAACTGATTCTGGCCAAAAGTTGGTTAGTTTTTGGCCCAGCAAAAGAACAGTAAAACCCCCAATCAATATTCTACAACTACGTGTTCTGTATTTTAAATGGTAGTAAGAAACCAAAGAGAATAGAAAAGACTAACAAACTGCTAATACTTCGTGATTAATTTACCTCAAATTAAGAAAAATCACAAATTGAAAGAGTATTAATGTTTTAAATATTTTCTGTGTTTGAGCATGTGAAGAATGTTTTTGTTAATACGATTCGCGATTGCACGTTATCACCTCCGCCCCACTGGCAGTGTAATATTTGCATTCCAAGGTCACAAACCTCAATAGATAACACTGACCCGATTTTTGCAATATAATGGCACATGCATCCTAGAACGCTATTTAAATTCATAATACAGTCAACCCTCGATATAATGCCACATTCGTTTCTAAAATTTAGTGGCACAAAGCGAGGGTGGCACTAAAACGAAATTTAATTTTAAAATAAAAATGGCATAATACATTGCTGTGTTAATTTACTGTACTATATTATGAAAGAAAAATTAAATAAAAGGCAAATAAAGAACTTGAGCATAAAATAAAATACTGTATGAAGCATGTTTGTGTACTACAGTACACAAAGGGGTTGAAAATCAACTGCGTCCATGTAAGTGACTAACTATAACTGAGTAACTGAAGTGTAAGTGTTTCACAGCTGAATGTACACTGGACTAAAAGAAGTGGAATTTTGGAATGTCTCTCTACCTGCTCCACCCTCATGCAGGCTTCTGTCTGACTTCTTAACATAGCTTCCTCATTCCACCGCACTACTCACGTCTTGGAAATGCAGTACAGAATGTTTCATAAATAATTTTCCTAGCATTCATGCCGGTTTTAAAGAAATCTGCAACAGAAAAAAAAACTCTCTGCAAGCTGTATATTGTAAAAATCTTGTCTTATATTCACTGGCACCAAATGAATTGGCACAGTAACGAGGTTTCTTATGTATTTTATATGGGAGAAGATCCGTTCACTTGCATTTATTGGCGCAGTGCGAGGGTGGCACTGTAAAGAGGGGCATTATATCGAGGGTTGACTGTATTTACTTATATTACCCGTACCACAAGTAGGCCTATCATAAGGAGAGGAAGTATTCATTCGATCTGAAATTCAATTTCGAGTTTTCTGCATTAATACACGTTTTGAGATCCTCTGAATCCAAAAATATAGTTTTATGAAGCATGTTTGTGTGTTTGCTTATGTTTGTCCTTGTCTACATCTGTGTCTTTGAGCAGCATTGCTCGAGAACGAAACTAGAGTTTCGAACGAAACTTGAGTTAAATGTCGTCTGTGGATGTGGTATGAAGATTGGCTGCGACATTCCCTTACTTTTACTACCACTTTACATGATGAAAATGTCATTTTTCGTGATTTTTCAAAAAATGGCACTTACGGTTTTGTTTAAATTTTGAATACGACGGTTTGTAGCAGCACATGACATTTTACTCGAATGCTTTTTTCGTAAAAATTCTCTGAGTTATAAGCCAGCCATAGTTTTACAAACTCAGGCTTAAATTTTGCTTTGCGAACAATACGTCTAAGCATGAGGCTGAGGCAACTGAAGCAGAGTGAGCTAACAAAATCGAAGCGAGACATGCGTTATGTTGCGAAAAAATATATTTCCGTGATACTCTTCTTTCCCAGTTGTTATGGAGAAGGTCGCCTGCAACTAACTTCACAATTGAAATGAAGCCTATTGGCGAAAACTCGTGCCTCGATATCGCTAAAAATTACGTTTCTGTCAGTTTTTCTCTCATAATTCGCAAATGAAAGCGAAACATTAAAATCCGGCTTCGAGATGCATTCCATCTAGGTTAAAATTTTCAGACTTCTGCATGCAGTAGGTTTGACTGTGCATCGCAAATATACAGACAGACAAACACTTCCTATTAAGTTTATTATATAGGCCTACAGAGTGGATCAAAAGTCGTGATCGGATAGTGTTTATATTGAAATAATTCATTTTCCGAAACCGAAAACTAATTAAAACCCATTTATAGGCTGAGAGGAATATTTACCCCCTTCATATACTTTTTGTAGTATTAGTTTGTCAATTTTACGATAGAGCAAGGGCATTGTTATGTTTTAGCGACAAGCCAGATTTTTCTTGCGCGCGGGTTTATTAGGAGATTGTTGTCGATGTGAAACGCTGTGTTATGTTTGTGTTGTAAGCAATGGCGGATGCAAGCAAATATACGATTGAGGAACGTCTCATTGTTAGTTGTGGGTTCATGAAAAAGAACAAACTGGCGAAACGTGCGAAGAAGTCAGAGAGAACTTCTTTCTTCGTTTCAATAAAGCAGCTCCCACTGAAGCCAATTTACGGAAACTTGAAAAGAAGACTTTCTCAACAGGCTCTGTATTGGATGCAAAACGCAGAAAGATGGAGCCCCAGGACTCCAATTCGGGAATGGTTAAGTACCAGCCTTCCTACGTGGATTGGACGAGGTGGGCCTCTCATTTGGCCTCCAAGAAGCCTCGACCTCATAACTTGTGACAACTGGCTGTGGTCCTATTTAAAAGAAAATCTTGGAATGATTCAGATGGATTCTGTTGAACAACTGAAGAGAGAGATCATCCGTATCTTCAGAACGATTACTCCCGAAATGCTGAGGCGGGCAAGCAGAAGGACATGACGGCGCATTCAACTGTGCGCGGAAAACGATGGTGCACATGCCGAAACTTTGGACGTTTAATAATGATGCTGACAGGCCCAGGGAACTTTATTTTATCATATTTCCATCTCTTAGGTTAAGATAATGCACATTGTGCGCGATTCCTTAATTATTAATACTTGCTACTTCAATAAATAAAGTTTTTACGTCAATTGTGACATTTTATTATTGCATAAACTAACATACAAAATATCCGATTGCGACTTTTGGTCAACCCTGTAGATATCTTCTTTCATTTTGAAAACGTTGTCACCCTTCTATAACAAGTATTCAAATGTAAAACATACAGATTTGCCAACATTAGCATTTTTTTTAAATTTCAGATACAGTTGTGTTTGAAGGGGCGGAATGTATCAGAAACATACCTAAAACAACAACTTCATGCTTACCTCCATTCTTGCCTCTTCGGTGGACTATTTGGCGGAACCTTCTTGCTGAGCAGCTGTCTTTTCAGGTATCTGGAAAAGAAACATTTGGTATTAGTAAAGATAATTTCACTATTGTGTGAGGTAGGATTTGCTTCTCTTTTATAGGCCTACTAACAACAAGGTCCAACTGGGTGTGAACGGTGCCATTTTATGGGGTGAGGAAGAGTTGAAACGATTTTAACAATATTGCAGGAGCATTTATTAAGTATTACTCTAATTAAAGGATTTTTCGAGTAAGAAATATACTCTATGTTCATTTCTCCTAACTAGACGATAGTAAGAAAGCAATTTATTCATAAGAGAGATATTCATCTTATCTAACGTTTGCCATAACGAACCTATTTCTATTTTTTTTTAATTGTTTTCTATATTAGACCACCACTTTCTACCAAATTTAGTAGCTTGTAGGAATTTTAAGCAATCTCTTCCGATAATACATTGCCCATTCTCTAAGATATTTCTTATATAACTTATATAAATTTCTGAGTAATAAAAAAATTTATGTTAAATAGGCCGAACGTAGATAAAATATTGCAGACGACATCTTACAAAATTAGCTTAGTAACTCGCAGGTCTTAAGAACATTCCGTCCGATAGTGTTCTAACTTGACCCTCTCGTTACCAAATATTTATTTTTGTAACTAGTTACCTAAATAACTATTATATGAGTTTTCTCAGTAATTAACTTCTTAATTTACTATTTTCGTATCAAATACGCGGAAGTAAAGGGTTAGTTACGTGTTTTGTTTGACAGTCTGCTTAATAGGCTACAGTGGGTTCGAATTCACAATCTAGAAAAGAAAAACTCATGATTTTCAGGGCAACATGGAGTTGTAAATAATAATGCAGAAGGAGTGTTTTAGAAACATAAAGTGCTCAAACTTAATTTTTTTTTCTATTTCAAAATTCCTGAAATTGTTCTATCATCTGGAAAATGAAATGAAGGCGAGAAATTAATATATTGAAATAATTAAAACACCAAACTGAAGGAGAATAATGCAGCCATTTTATAAACCAGCAATCTTATAAAAACTTACAAGAAAGTCATTGGGCCCTTCAAAGGATATTTTACAGACATTTTATTTTTTTAACACCAAGAAAAATAAATAAGTTAAAATGCTCAATCTTATAATGAACGATTTAGGTTAGTATTGTGGATCATTTTGATAAAAACAATAATGTTTTAGGTTAATTAGAACTCTAGTTATATTTTCTCTAAGTTATTTTGAATGTTCAGCTTTAAATTCTAATATGTACTCCCAAAGATTTAAAGAAAGTTCTGACTGTGCAATTATCTTAGTTTTGGTGACAAAATGTTCAACAATTTATTATAAATAATATAGATTTTCATTTCAAAGGTCTATAATTACTTTAAAGACACCGTACTAAAATGAAATGGCGTTGTCTCATTAATTTAATATGTTCCTTTCTTGTTTCAGGAAGGTGTTGGGTAGATACACTCCCTTGACAATTACCTTCCTGCCTGGCATCCTGTGTGGTTTGTCTATTCTGCTAGAGCATAGCAGTCGCCGAAACATCGTTACCACCACATTTTTAAACATGGTATTGTATGATAAAATTGGTACAGGACAGCTACTAAATACATGTTGACTTCATTCGCCATTCCGAGCAGCTCGAAACAAAAAGCAAATGACCTTATGTCGCTAATAAAACTCCCGACTACTATTCAGATGACAATTCGCGTTTAGGCACTTTAATAAATTCAGAATTTTACAAATATCACCGAAAGGAAGAGACCATTTGGAAGGCCTAGACGTGGGAGGACAATATTAGAATAGAGTATGATTTGCGAGGGATGGTTGGATGAAGTTAGCGCAGAATAGGGTTGAATGTGGGACTCATGTAAGCAAGGCAATAAACCTCCGGGTTGCATAAAATAGATAATATTCCTTTAACTTGCTTAGGAATTGTCTATTGCCATCGAGTAAGAATAACTCAATCAGTTTTTCTATTTATTTATTACGGCATGCTCCATTACCACGCGTGTCATACTACGTGCCCTGTTATTATCTAAAATTTAAAATGCCTTAACTGTCTAATACATTACCTGATTTTTCTGCTTATTATATATGCCTATGTAGTTAGTTTAGTGTAATTAATGTCTACTTATTCTATAGTAACTTGTACACTCTAGAGTCTGTCTAGTTCTATTGAACTCATATATTTTATAAATTCCTTTTTTATGGTTATGCACTAATTTCTGCATTCCACTTTCCATATTTCCTTAACATTGAGTTCTTGAATAATGTGCTTTGCCTGCCCAGTTTTGAACACTCGAATAGGAGATGTAGTACAGTCTGGTCACCTAATCCACATGTACACTCAGGGCTGTCTTTAATTTTAAATTTATAAAAATAGGAGTTAATTCGGCCATGGCCAGTTAGGAATGTGGTTACATTGGTTGTTAGGGGTATATTTATTTTTAGCTTGCCTTTAACACTCGGGAAGAACAATTTAGTCACTGCCCTTTCGTTGACCTGATCCATTCAGTACTCAGTAAGTATGTAAATAAGAAACTGCAAAGTGTTGTTGAATCGTAGTGCTTATTAAATTTATATTATGCATGCATGTACAGTAAGCAGACTTAGTAACGTGCACACGATTTATGATTATTTTATGGGGTTACCTTATCCACTTGGAATGCACGGTAGGAGCACTGCTTTGGTAATTAACCTCCTCTTACTAGCCCAATCGTATGACCTTTCTTCGCTACATAGTACGCCCCACCTTCCGAGTCCTCGTTACACAATCAAAAATTGGCAGTATACTGAGAGGCCTATACAGTACATTACTTTAGGCCGGTATTTCACTATCCAAGCTATTTGGTCAAATCGTCTAGAAAAAAGAAAATGGCCGCCCGTTGCTTCAAGGAAACCGTATTGGACTAGCATTTGAAGACTTTCTGCATGTCGTTACATTGGATCAAAGATTTCCCGGCATTCATAGCATAGGGGTCCAAAATGGCGGCTAAATATCGACTGTTTTGAGAAATAAACGGCACGGCACCGAAATAGTTTGATACCACATTTTCTTAAAGTAGGCCTATATATGATTATTCAGTTCTTAATCCACATTTCAAAAATGATGTACCGGTACTACATGCTATAGTAGCAATATAGGGATATATTTTAAAAAGCCCTGCAAGCTAACCTAAACTCGTCTCACATAACCAATGTAAAATGATTCAGCCTGATTTTGTCATTTAGATATTTCTCAAATGCTACAAAAACATTTATAAACTAATAAATTTATGCCATTATTTATACTGTTTTACGATTCACCATCGAAACTCAAGCCTTCTGTATATAGCCTGCATTTTTTACTTAGTATTGAGCAAACCCAATGTATGTCCCCATTATAAATCACAAACATTCAAACAGTACTTTCATGGCAGAGCATTTATACTATGTATTTAAGCCACATTTCGAAAGCGACATACCAGAAGATATAAATATTGGCATTGCAAGCTAACCTAAATTCGTGGCATCGTTTACATAACCTTCAATTTAAAGAAAGTAACGATTCGGCCTGACTTCCTTGTCATTTAGATATTTCTGCAATTATGCTTCAAAATATTTATATAAAACTAATAAACTAATGTCATTATAAAGAATTTTTTAATAATTTAATCTTCGAAATTCAAGCTTTCCCTATAGCCTGGTATACAGAGAAAACTGGTTTTGGTCAAAGCTGTTGGATGTAGTGTAATAGCGCATCTTTGACTCAAATATCGCCTGGTGAAGTTATTAGTGAAGTTCTTGTCCAATATATTGGATAGTGGAATACCGGCATCCGCTGACTGTACAACGACAAATATTTCTTATGTTGACAGACTTTGGAATGTATTATACGTTGGTTGGAATTGCACAGAGGGCTGAAAAGGACCCCAGCAGTGGAAACAGCAGTATTCATGTTACTCAGTGGAAGTCTAATGTACCTGCTAAGAAAGAACTCGAAGATAAACTCCACATCAAATCTGTGGTAAGCAGCACATGTTTATAACAGTCATGAATCAAGGTCAACTAAGAGCAGATTCATTCTTCGTGAAAATAGCTACCGTATACAATAGCTTTTGTATGCAATATTCACGTTTTCCGTTCAGCCGGTGGCATACACTATAGACATTTTCTAACCGAACACTTGATAGAATACTGTATGTATATTGGAACATCTCGACTTTTTCTAATTCGCTAAAATTGTGTTAGTGTTTTGAATAACATTGTAATCTTTCTTACGGAAGGTTATAATAGGAACCTGAAGAATTTGCAGTGTTTCGTATTTCCAAAATGTTTCAACTCTGAAAGCCTCCTTTGAAATTTCCAGCATTCCTGCGAGAAACATTGGGAATAACACGATTATGGCCATATAGTTTTTCTAGGCTTTAAAATTAGTTCGCACGTATGACAGAACATCTCAAAGAAGATGTATGATTTGTGATATTTCTGTTATAAAATCTCAATTTTAAGAGCCCCGGAAATTTCAGAAATTGGTATAATTAGTGACAGAAAAGCAAGATTTTTACATTGTAGATCTTCTGAATTTCACAATCTTTTCATTTGACATAGGATAGAAAATCTTCCAATTACACAACTATGCTAATGCCAAATTTAAAAGTGTCTCTATACTACTGTGGAAAACAACCTACCCAAATTTAATGGTATGGATACTCAAATGAACAATGTATTTATGAACTTTTGTCCAGCTACTGACAACACAGGTTAGAGCTGCCGTCCGGCTGGATAGTGTGAAAATACGTATTTATTGACACTCTGTACTATTTGCAAGATGTTGCGACGCGGGTTATGGGTTACGCCAACACTCTGATTGACTGGCTATGATCATTCGAATTATTTCGGTTGAATCATACAATGCTGCCAATAGCTTTACATGCGGGAAGAACAAGCACGAGGTATGTAACATGGGAGGTTTATGATATAATCGAGGTTTGTGACATAATCCAGGTTTGTTACAGGTTATATTAAATAAGCTTTGGTTAATTTGGTTTAGTGACAAGTTGTTCTATTTTGGAACACCACAGACACCGGTAAAAATCGTTAGGTTTCTTACACTGTTTCACGATCAGATCGATTCTGCGCACTCGATGACATGACCAGCACACAGCACCCACAGATAGGCCTATATATCTGTGCCAGCACCGAACTTATGAGTGCCGGTAACCAATACGAATTCCGCCATTTTGGGTTATAAGTGTCGTTTTCTTCGCGATTTTTCTTTTCAATTCGCATATTTTTAGGAACAAATTGAGTTTGTATATGAATTCTATAGATTCTAAAGAACATTAAAACCTCAAATATGACCTTTAATCTAATCTAATTAGATTTATTTATGTATTTTTTGTGAGAAGGACAAAGCTTGATAAGTAAAATATTTTGAATAGAAGCTACATTTGTTGTTTTGTTTGAAACCTTGAAAGTCTTCTTTTTATGTTTTAGGTTCTTCAAGCCACTCCCACTAAGAAAACAAATGAAATTCGAGATTCAAGATCCTAATCACAACAAAATTGCACAACATTACCCAATCTGTCCACACACTGGATCTTGTTGGAAACAAATATTAAAGGTACTTTACCTTATATTCCTCGTCCACTTAATATGTAATTGAACTATGTAGTCCCACTCAATACGGAATCAGTAAGTAGTCCTTCTGAGCGATTGCAGGCCTCTTTTGAGTATGCGCAGCACAAAAAGACATGCTGTCTAGTGCCAAGCTTATGAGGACAATGAACTGACTTGGACTGATCGTGAATAGAAATAATCACCAACTACTAGATTGGCTATACGTCCGGCATTATGCCGAAAAGTTCGGATTTTAATAATAATGAGAATTGCGCACATTGTGCATGTGTTACTGAAGGCTTCTTTAGTCTCATTGACAAAGTTCGCTGATTGAGCACTTCCTTGCAGTACACTTCTCCATATGATACCTTTCACACTTTTTATCGCACAATCTGCAAATACATGTGTCCCTTGGGTCATGGAACGTGTTGTCCGTGCACATCTTGTAATGAAACCCATGGACCGCTAAACCTGTCACAATGCGCCTCATCTCATAATTTGTCTCTGTCCATTCTCGATTGATCATTGCTTCCGTCGAGTAGAACTCCTCCCATATTTCAGTCTTTTTGTGTTCTAATTCTGCGAGTAGCGTTTTGTAGCTGCTCGTAGTCGGTAGTAATGTTTGATGCCTCAGATCGTCCACAAAATATGTTTCTCTCGCGAGTAGATAAACTAGTCTCGAGGGGGCATACTTTGATATTCCCAGAATCCTCTTGAGAAATCTAGCTTTAAGTCCTTCGATTGATCTCATCTGCTTCAATGTTAGGTGTTCCCATATAAGCTCTAGTCCATAGCTGAGTGTGGGGCATACTTTTGCTTCAAACAACCTCATCGCAGTGTTCAGTGACATGAGCGTTGGGTTCTGGATGTCGTATATTGCGCGGATTGCTGCTATTAGTCTTTCCTTTATGTGTATCGAAAAACATCTTCCTGTTGTCTGAATTGTCAGTCCTAGATATTTACAGTGTCCTCTTATCTGCAGTGTCTTTCCGTTGCATGTTATTTTGTCTTTTTCTCCAAGTCTCCCGCCTCTTCGAAACACAACTACTTCCGTCTTGTCTTCATTTATTTTTATTTCATTGTCCTCGGCCCATTGTGCTAATTGATCAACTGCTTTCTGCAGGTCCTCTATGTATTCCGATGCCAGTGCCATGTCATCAGCGTACATATATAGCCTCGTCCTTGTGTTCTTCCTAATGCTCTCTCCTACATCCTGAGTTAAGACATTGAATAGCAGGGGACTAAGAGGGTCCCCCTGTAGGACTCCGTTCATCTGGCTAATCCACTCGGATCTCCCCACACTGTCGTCCACTTGGACATAGTTCTCCGCTAGTATATTGGACACCAGCCTGGTCATCTTACTCTTTCCCACTAGTGATTCCAATTTTCTCATAAGAATCCGACGGTTCACTAGGTCGAATGCCTTTGAGTAGTCTACTAGAACTACATATAGCTTCCCGTGGCTTCTCTCTAGCGTCTGTTCGGATTTTTAGGTAGTATTCCTTCATCAGGCACTATTTGAATATTTATTTATAAATCTACATCAGGTCAGTATTATGATCTCGTACATCGATGACCCCTCTGGTAAGTTACTCTACAGACTTTCCTCTGGGTCGTTGCATGTACTCATAATGGCAAACATACGCCTACCAAATCTTGTACATAACATATCAACTAATTAGCCAAAAATTCAACCCTGACACCCTGTCCTAACATACAATTCTAAATTTCAGACCTTCCTCTTAACCTAAAATTTGTTTTTGTTTCCCGTGTGATTTTAACCTTATATAAATAGTGCCAAATATTCATAGTTCTTGATAGTTTGAATAAAGCTACCTCCCTGTTCATTTCTAGATACTTCTTACTTCTGCATTTCTTCCTCGACCTTTTTGTTTCCGTACAACTTAATAGTATATGAAGGGCATCTTCATGCATTCCACACAGAGGGCATACGTTCTCTGTAATGTCACCCCTCTATTTCTGTGTCTCCATACTCTCATTCTCCACCAAGCTAGCCCAATTATCTCCTCCTTACTGCACTCTGATATATATTTTTCCATTCCCCAATTTATTTTTATTTTCCATCCGGCATAACTCATGCCTGATAATAATTTATTTTTATTTTTTATTTTTATATAACATTTTATATTTTATATAGATTTATTATGTTCAGAGCATGGAAAAAGGATATAAATGGCTTGTAAGTGGAGTCGGTTCAACCGTTGAAGCAACGCTCCAAACCTGCAACAGTTTCTCAAAAGAATGTTTAGTCCGTTCAAAAAATTTCTACCTGATAAACGACTTGTGAACACTGCTAACAAAAGGTAGAAATACAAACAATAGTCACTTCCGTCGGTTCTTGATAACTATTAAGAAATTTGTATGTTGCTTTCAAGTCAATAATTGTATAAATGTACTTAATGTATTAGATATATCTTTGTCTGAAGCAATTTGAAGTAAGGCTAGAACTTCAGGTTAAACGTGCAACAACAGTGCACAGGCGAGAGCTAACAGTTCCATCTGAAGTTAGGTTCTCGCCACAGTATGCTGAAGCATAAGTATTATGTACTTTTTCTCCGTTTTCCAGGTTAGAAAGTGGCCACCCTAGCAACTATTACTTTCATAAATAGAAAAATCTGTACTTATAATATTTAATTCTATATTTGTGAAACTAAGTTAAACATACTGTATCTGTGCTTTTATCCTCAGAATTTTGGAAAATTCTTCGGTATCGGATACGGTCTTCAGCTCGTACGAACACTTCTGCCTCAAAATAAGCAACACTCAACAAGAACAAGCTTTCTTAATAAGAAAATGCTTCTATTCGCCCTTTTCCTTGGTGGATACGTTGGAATCTACAAGGTACAGTATTAAAATAAGACAAATTATATTAACATTCTGATATTAATGAAACTCCGTATTCAGCTCCGAGTAGAACAATTTAACTGCCTTCATGAACTTCACCGCATACCTATTCCAGTCCAATATTCAAACAAAGTATACTTGAAATAAGTAGCCTCTCTAACTCTAAGATCGCCTGAACTATAATATAATTACATTACCATAAACTAGTCTGCTGCCGTGGGTGTGTCGGTAGCGTATCTGCCTTCCACCTCGGCTGAGTAGGGGGTTTTTCATTAATGAAAAAATCCCTTCCCAGGCTTAGGACTGGGTGTTTGTCAATAGGTTAAGTTTTAGGTTAAGATAATGCACATAGGCGCGATTCCTTAAGTTAATATTACCGCAAACTACGTCGACGTGCGGTAATTCTAGGTTTTTTTAAGACGTGACCATTATGACTTATGTCAAAGTAATTCTGATTATGGTTGATTGAATCAAATAACCCTTTGTCTACAAACTTTCCAGAGCTTAACAAGACAATAGCCATGGTTCTTGAAGGCTGTTTTGTTTATTATATATTTGAGGTACTTTGACACGATTTCTATTTTTGTTATAATTCAAAACAATTTCACTGTTTGACCTATTTTGGCACCAATTAACGTTTTTCTTAAAGGTGTCTGCTATTATAAAATTCATTACAAGAATTAATATGCTGCTACAATACAAATATATAATACAGCTATAACTTTATTGAGCAAATATTAGGGTTTGTAACGAAAAATCCACTTCAAGAATTTTAAAGCAAACGTTAAAAATCACTTTATCTAAAATAGCTTAATTTTGTGAGTTTGCAATTACTTGCACGAACAAATTATTGACCAAAGTTCGGAACTATGCAAAAATTAAAAATTACAATCTTGCTCCGATTTCTGTCAAAGTAATAGTTTAACTGTCATAGTTAAATAGCCCAAATTTACGATATCATACCCTTGACTCTTTTCCCCAATTTAAAACAATTTCTTTCTATTTTGATTAGCAATCTTCATCTAGATTTCCATCATAAACTACATTTTCAGAAGTTTACTATATCTCATACTTTTGTCTCATTGATCCTTTACGTTCAACTGGGCAACTGCTTTAATCATGAGCCAATGCTACCGAACTGTGGTATATGGACCATTTTTCCCGTGCCACAGATTCTAGGTAAGTGCCAGTTAGATTAGGAATAGTGATATTAGTGTTATTGACATGTAGAGCTAGGCTTGTGGCAGTTAGGTTAGGAACAGTGATATTAATGTTGAACCCCATCGAGTTACCAGCCCTGTTTCTGAATCACGTGACTCAACGACTCTCTCCCCTCCCACAGCTGAGCAGACAATTCCCGTGAATACTCATCACTTCATAGTGCCATTTAAAGTTAATTCTGTGTAAACCACTTAGCGATTTAATTATATTTAGAATATTCCTACAAGAAAAGGTGCTTATATGTGGGTTTTACAGGTTTTGAAAAACAAGATATCGTGAAATTTGTCTTTTTTTTTTCCTTAGAGAAAATAAGGCGAAAAGACCCAGATATGAGCTATATAAACCATTTTTTTCTTTTTTAGAATCAATGGTAAATTATTTATGTAAAATAACATATGTGTGATCTTTACAGAGCGTGAGCTGCTTATTGAATCACTTCAGAGGGCAGGATTCAGAGTACCATGCCATAGCAGCAGGATGTGCCAGTTAGATTAGGAATAGTGATATTAGTGTTATTGACATGTAGAGCTAGGCTTGTGGCAGTTAGGTTAGGAACAGTGATATTAATGTTGAACCCCATCGAGTTACCAGCCCTGTTTCTGAATCACGTGACTCAACGACTCTCTCCCCTCCCACAGCTGAGCAGACAATTCCCGTGAATACTCATCACTTCATAGTGTCATTTAAAGTTAATTCTGTGTAAACCACTTAGCGATTTTAATTATATTTAGAATATTCCTACAAGAAAAGGTGCTTATATGTGGGTTTTACAGGTTTTGAAAAACAAGATATCGTGAAATTTGTCTTTTTTTTTCCTTAGAGAAAATAAGGGGAAAAGACCCAGATATGAGCTATATAAACTTTTTTTTTCTTTTTTAGAATCAATGGTAAATTATTTATGTAAAATAACATATGTGTGATCTTTACAGAGCGTGAGCTGCTTATTGAATCACTTCAGAGGGCAGGATTCAGAGTACCATGCCATAGCAGCAGGATGTGTGGCCGGCATTGCCTACTATCTGCAACCCAACATCACTCTTCTCCTCACTGCTCTAACTACAATACTCCAAGTACGTAAAACAATAATAAAAAAATATATAAAAATATATTTTAAAAAAGAAATCCTCAAACCTATGCTACTGAACTGTACACAGCGTCGTCTCGGTTTTCGCCGAACAGTCTATGCAGGCCTAACTAGCGAATACAGTAGCATACCAATATTAATTGTTACTGACGATGAGAATAAACTTTAACGTGAAACTGATATAATTTCATTGAGGATTGAATATCATTACGTGTAGTTTTCTGTTGCATAGACCTGACCTAACCAAAGCTGCCATAATAGTTTATTACTGAATAAAATTATCGTAGGTAATCTCGGATGGGATTTTCTGAGACTATTCCATGAATAAAATGTAACGGGTTATATAAATAATTATTATTTTCTTACTTTTTTTTTAATCGATTGAATATTCTGTCGGCTGTGAGATCACGGCAAACTAAATTAATAAATAGTAGATGAATCGATTCGAGTTACCAGATTTTAACCAATGCTACCAATAGTGCATGTGAGAAACAGTTAGCCTAATTCAGATAAGCTAACATCAGAACAGAATAAAAGTACACAAACTGGCGTGCACCGAATCGAAATTGTGTTTTTAATTGATTACCAAATAAGTTATGTTGTATAAAATAATGTTTTTATTCTGTTCGCTGGCAGCATGAACGTATTAATCACTAAATATTGATACCTAACGTTTCCAGTGAAGAGTTGACGTTTTATTAGATCAAATCGCATCACTACGATCCTAGCAAGGATAGCATAACATAAACTTCGTGAATGGTCGATATCCGAGGCACTGCTAAACGTTATTGGTCAATATCAAATACGCGATGTATGAATGGAATAATGATGCTAAAAACCAACTAATGAAAAGAATTAAAGCGTTCCATCATCGTATTCTTTAAACAACAGATACATTATTTCCCCACTGTGGATTAAAGTAATTTGTAGAAGATCCAAGTTATATTTTGCTTCAACAGAAATTCATTGACCAAGAAAAACAGCTTTGTTATGTTTTCCAAAAGTACCGGTAACTGAAGTGTGATATAAAGGAGATAAAGTACAGGTACTTAAAATGTCCTAAAGTGATATAATCGATGAATAACGGAGAAATTAAATCTTAACCGAGAGTAAGCATATTCAGGTTCGCAGTTGCAGAACGATACATATCCTCACCACTATCGGTGTAGCACCACAGCAACCGGCTAAGAGGATTTGAACTCTTTCCAGTTCTATCACTACCAATGAATGTAGTTTTGGAAATTTGTGTACGACATAATATGACTTAAATCCCACTCTACTTGAGTCTTATAAGCAGTTGTATAGATATTTTCCTTTTGAAAGAATTACCAGCGCTGTTTTTGTATTAGTTTCCGTACAATATTTTAATGATTGTACGAAACCTTACAGTCTTGAAACACAGAACAAAATTGCATTATCATTTCTTACAGATGATTTCTGTGGTTTAGATAATGCTATATGCTGATTTTGCACAGTAAGTATTTTGTAACTAGCTTCCCACGGAATTGAATGTCTTCATGGTATAGTACAGGGTCGGGAACGAAGGCACTGAAGGCGCGAAGTTACCCTCCCTCTCGTCCCCACTACTCTATTTCAGGAGCGAGGTAATGACAACTAAACCGGTTGACTCAGAGACCAGTCGCGTGGCAGTAATCCTGTTCAGTGTTGGCTTGTGTACAACATGAGTGAACGAAGAGTATCTAATCGGGACTGGGAGAAGAAGTATTTCTTTGTTCTTCAAGATGATAAAGCACAGAGTTTGATATGTCCTACTATTATTGACTACATTACAAGCTTTACCATCAGGAGGCATTTCAATTCGGCTCATGTTGGAACCTAAGGCGAGGTTCTATTACCAACAGAATTGTTGATCTGGGCAAAAGTTTGGAGGAACGGTTGATAGACATTGTTCATTTTCCCTTGCCATGGACAAAACTACTGAAAATAAAAATACTGCTCAACTTGCTGTGTTTATAAAACGTGTAGATATAGAATTAGCTGTGATCGAGGAGCTGCTGGACATTATTTTATTCAATGAAAGATCACGTACGCGGTGAAGATATTTTTGAGGCAGTGATGATGATAGCGTGAAAGTTTAAGCTTGAATGGGACAAGTTGGTCTGCGTAGCTACAGATGGGGCTCCAGCAATAGTGGGAACAGAAATGGGTCTAATAGGGAGACTGCGAAAATTCCTTTGTAAAAATGGATTTTCCTCTAATAGCTTTGTAGCCATTCACTGCATTATTCACAGGGAAGCACTGTGTGCAAAATCAGCTACTTTGAATAACGTAATGGATATCTGTGTTAAGATTGTGAATGTAATCAGAGCGCATGCTCTGCGGCATAGACAATTTCAGGAAATTTTGATACTCACAGATTCCGAATACTTAGATTTACCATACTTCTGTCAGGTAAGATGGCTAACCAGAGGCAAAATGTTGCAAAGAATGTTTGATCTACGGAAATACATACTTTCCTAGCAACCAAAGGGATTGCAGAACTTAAAGATGATATTTTTGTTTGTGATTTAGCGTTCTTAAGCGATTTAACGGTTCACGTAAATGAACTTATCCTTTGTTTACAAGTTAAACACAACACGATTGTACATTTAAATTTTAACAGACTGTGTGAAATCATTCAAGCAGAAATTGAATATGTGGCAGAGCCAAATAGAAGAGAATAAATTGCCCCATTTCCCATCCTTAAAATCGGTTATGAAAGATGAATTGCTTGATATGAAAGAAAAATATATGGCACTATTACAGGAGTTATCAGGAGCATTCTCAGATAAATTTGTAGTCGTACAAGCGTTAGACAATGACTGCCGGATTTTCGAAAATCCATTTACATTATGATCATTTGATGGGCCATGACGAACTGTAATTGGAATCAATTAACCTTCAAAGCAGCACACCATTGCGCAGTTCAGGAAAACTTGGTTTTGATTTATACACTTCACTCCCGAAAACATTTCCCAAGCTGCGCCTTTTTGCAAGTAAATTATTTGCCATGTTTGGTACTACTTATCAATTTGAACAACTTTTCAGCCTATTGACCTTGAACAAAAGCTTGCTGGGCAGTCACATTTCTGATGAATATCTACGATGTGTTCTATGTCTAAATTAACACAGTGCCATTAAGAATACGCCAATATGTAATAATGTACGTTTAAATAATTTCACTTCACTATTCAGCTAAATTGTGACGTTTATTTTGAGAATTACGGTGTAGAAATCACTTAAATGCCACTAGTAACATAAGGGAAATAAGTAGAACTAATTAATAAATAATGTTAATTATATAGACCTTCTTTTCTAAGCTCAAGGCTTGGTTAGAATATTAGAATTGTGCTTCAACGTTGCCATTGCGTCTTTCCTCATGGTACCTAGTTGTCCCATTACCTTTCTTTGTGCCTTCCTAGCCAACTCTTCAGAAGTTCAAGAAATATTCATTTCATTACTTAAAATATATTTCATCCAATATCCGAGGTACCGCCACTGTGGCATGCGTCACGAGTCTGCCTACCTCTCAGGTAGAAGGAATGGGGATGGGGCGAGTGTAGGGGTAGAGCACTTCTCACTCTCAGTGCATTGCTTGCCAAGCCTGGTATAGTATGAACTCAACCAAAGGATAATGGACTAGGGTGAAGAAAGTACAATGAAATTCCGCTTTCCAAGGAGCACAAGTTGGACAGGTCTGCAAACTAAAATAATGATTTCAAAAGAATTGGTATGACAGGAATGTCAATTATTAATGCCAGCTGACGTACTGGTTACTGATGTAGAGTTTATCCTTCTGGAAGTTATGTATAACAAAAGGGGGACAAACTGTGTCACGAAATAAACAAAGTTTTAATTAAAACACTTAAAACTTAAAAGAATAACTGTTTAAATAAATTTAAAACAAATGATCTTCCAAACCAAAAATAATTTTCAGAATTTGGATTAATACAATCCAGTCTTGTGGGGAATAATTTTATGTAGTCAATCTAATTAATTATATTCTGAACTTCTATAATCAAGTTAATTATAAATATAAGTAGATTGAATAAACAGTGCAGGCTGGGTATAAACAATTGTTACCTTCAACTAGTATCCGAAAGTATACAATAGGTCAATATCTTTCCATACAGTATTGCAGGATAGTCCAAAATGACAGTAGGCATTTGTATAAAGATTGTTAACTATTGCAATTCCAGAGCAACCTATAATTAGTTGACTGGCATAAAACTCTCTCTCTCTCTAATCATTTCATTTTACAATACAACATGACTACACTTTTTTTCAGATACTCAGCTCAGAGAGAATTTCTCACTCTCCTCTTGCAGGAAGCCTGGTCTTTGCTCTGTGCAATGGAATATTGTGCCACACCATGGTAGTGGAACATCATGTTACTCCTAAATATTTCACCTCCCTCCTCAGTCTTGCTACGAAAGGAAGGTACGTTTATTATTAGTTATTGCTACATTTCAGAATTGCTATTGATTTTTTGGAACTTTTATACCAATTGTGTAATTTGCGTAAATGTAGCATAGTAGTGTTTAGTGGAGCATATACGTCCTTAAGTACCATTTATAAATAAGTATAAATTAGCATCATAGTGCCAAGATACAATTGAAATATATGTTATACCGTAATTAAGACCTGAACCATATATCGAACCCTGGGCCTTCAGTTGTCCATGAAGATGCCCTTGATGGCGAGAAATGAAATAATAGTAGGCCTAAGTGGAAGAGCCAATTTTGTTCACACATCTACTATAGGGCTGATCAGGTATAGAACCCGAGTTATCGCTGATGATCATTTCAATGGCCCATCCTGTTCAATTAGGACTAAACTTTTTGGGGGATCAGCCTGTTCCAAACAGATTTCATGAACATGCTTGCTAGAGATAGTGTGAAATATCTAATGTAGTTTTTACAGTAAGTATAGTTAATGAAATTTATTCTATTATCTTTGTTGCAGGACAGAGTTTATGCAACGCGCGGTACTACAGCTCCTGCGTCAGCAAGTGGTTTAAGTCAACTGATATTTCCACTCTCTCGTTGAACATTTCTTATTTTTGTTAACTGCTTTTCTTAACTATGTGTTAAGCTAATAAAGATCGTTTAAATAAAGTAATATATCGATTAATTATTAAGGTAAGCAAGACATTCCGAAGACTGGAACATAGGAGTTTCTTCAAGAGGCCCGATATAGAAAACGAGAATGGTTACTGAGAAATGATGAGGTGCTTATTTCTTAATTAATTGGTCTAATTTCACCAGGGATTTTAGCTTCATTACAATTTCAGAAACCTTATTCAGATAAAAGAAAAGCCTACTCATAAGAATTTCCATATGGGCAGTGTGCGATTAAAGGGAAATAGGGAGAAATTCACCGGTTCGAAAAATTGTCTCCCTGGCTGATGACAGCAATATTTCTCCCTACGCAGGAAAAATTTATTTCCCGCCCAGGAAAACTATTTTTCTCTCTGTTATTTATAGTCCATTTAACGATTCTGTAAGGCCTAAAGTAGATTAAATGATTTTGTATAATGCGTTATTTTTTGTATTTTTTGTTTATAATTTATTTATCCAACGCCACCACTAATCTCTGGTAGAGTTTTGGGGGAATTTTTCCATGCCTGGCGTAACTGAGATGATGAGATGGTGATGGAAATGAATCAACTTAAACACATCATCCAAGGGATGGTCAAACAATATTTTGAGTTACTGTTCCCGAAAATACATATTCTTATGGCATGATGAAGAAGAGTATAACTCAGTAAAACAGCCTAAAACAGTGAAAGAAGAGGCGAGGGAGTGGGAGAGATATTCCAGACCCTCCAACATCCCTTGGCTGGATCTTTTGCTATTTTAACTATAAATTGAGGCTGGATGTGCAATGGGATTACGTTTTATTTCTATATAGCTATCATTATATTTTCAATTAACTGACGTACGGTTTGGAAGTGAAAAGCCAACGTTTTGCAATTCCTTCAGACAGAAGGATGAATAAGAGTAATTAAAAATAAATTGAAATAATAATAAATAATACAATTAGCGATGTGTTACACAATCTCTGTGCATTTTAAAGTTTCTCAATTACGTAAAATTGAATTCCTCCTATTAAGAGACCATCCCTCTGAAATATTAATTTACTTTGGAACCAATAATAGTCTAGAGATTTTACTGTACTGAACTAGAATAGTAGGCAAAATCATGATCTCATGGCCTGGAAATGTACCACTCCACAGCCCAATGCAGTGAAAAAGGAGATTCAAGAAAGATATAAGTTCAGGACTGATTACACAAACTAGAAAAAGAACTGGCGCAAAGTGGAGTGAAAAACGAAGGATCCCATTCTCTGCCAAGATGAAAAGTACTGGAAATTCTAAAAGTCTGACAAATATTAATCGTGCTCGAAAGTGACCAAAATGAGATATAAAGTAAAAACAATATTAATAATAATTGTGACGGTGATGATGATGACGATAATAATAATAGGCCTAATAATAATAATAATAATAATAATAATAATAATAATAATAATAATAGCAAAGAACAAGAGGAGGAAGAAGATGAAGATGATGATGATGATGATGACGATGACGATGACGATGACGACGACGATGACGACGACGACGACGACGACGATGATGATGATGATGATGATGATGATGATTATAAAGATGAAGGAAAAGAATGAGAAAAATAATTTGAGTCATCTACCATTTATTGACTTCATATATCATTTCCGAAATTAACTTGAGATGCTGTAGCATTTTATTTCAGCTTAGGATAGGCTGTAACAACAACTTAAAAGAAGGCGTACAATTTGCAGAAATTTTTTTTTTTTTAGAAAATTGTCAGGCTTACAACAAAAGTAAAACAAGTATCGCAACTAGAACATCAAGAGTTTAAAATTTTCTTTCATGAAGAATACTAAGAAAAGCAAATTTACAATTTTCCACCTACTATTAAATTGCGATATGAAATGGGCAATTTCTTGCATTTCTATCGAAATGTTGAATAGGAACTATATTTTCCAAACTTTCCTCACAGTATTGAACGTCAGTTCGTTATCAGTAGTCTATTACCGCCATCTCGACTCGTGTATTTCGAGACGGCGATGATTAGTATAAAACCCTCCATAAGGCAGGGGGCTTTGGCAATAGGAATGAATATTTAACAAATGTAATGAAATGATAATAAGTTACAAAAGAAAATCAGCAACAATTGTCATATGCCACAATACTATAAAACGTTAATGCTGAAGTTGTTGTATCCTGCAATTGCTCTTGTAGTTTCTTATTAACTTGAATGCTATAAGTCACATTTCAACTACTGGTTCATGATTTATAAATTCACTAACTCGTACAGTTATTTTGAAACCGTGCCGAATCATGGAAAGTATGCCGCATTCTGAGGTATGTTACTTTTAAGCTTCGAAGTTTGATTCGGGTATCTTGTGATTTTAATTTCGAAGTCTATGTTAGTTTGTTAAATATTATCTTTCATAGATAAAAATCTCGAAATTTTCTGCCTGTATATGAAATTAATAGAATTGCGCCTGGCTTAATGCTTGCAAGAAGTGGTCTTCACCTTGATTTCATAAAAAATAAAAAAATAAAAAATAAACTCTCATAGGTCATGACTCAGTTATAGACGCTTACACAACGTTTATATGCGATATTGTAGAAGCGAATATGCTAATAGTACTTGTAAGATATACATAGGCTACAGCTTACACAATACCATTAATATTTCGGACTATGTTCTACAGTGCCAGGGGACTAACCGGGGGAGGGGGTTATGTGGGTTACAATTCCCCACCCCCCATTATCTCAGGAAAATTAATCAAAATAATTAACTTTAAATTAAGAAGATAGGTCAATTAGTTTGGAAGTGGTGATGACCAAGGTTTTTTTTGCTTTCCCTTAAGCCTACCGCTGGTTCGAGCTGTGCAACTTGAAAACGTCGATTTCTTACTAATATGCTTTGATTTTGGCCTGTCAACCCTAGTAAAATGTTGTCTTTTTCTTAAGTATTCTACGAAATTGTAAGAAACCTCGTCTTTTCTACTATGCTTTGATGTTGGCCTATCGATTTTTCAAAACGAGCAGTCTGCTCATTCGGGTGAATTTCTAAATAAATATTTGGTTCTTTTCTTTCTTTTTCTTTTCTGTACTTTAATTTTGAAATTTGTAAATTTTGTTTTGTTTATTTGTGTATTTTTGTATTTGTATTTGTATTTGTACATAAGTTTGTAAATGTAATTTAAATAAAATAAATAATAAATAAAAATAAATAAATTTAAAAATAAATTAAATTATGTACTTTCTTATCGTAAATAATCTGTATTGTTTTCCTCCTTAAAAATCGAAGTTTAACATGTCGTGAACCATGCTTCTATGGTTCCTTACTCCAAAGCACTTAGGTGGACTGACTGCACTTATCCCCCCCCCCCATTTATCAATCCTAGTTACGTCTCTGTACAGTACTGAAAGTTAATTTGCAATTCATTGCCTAGCCTATCAAAAAAGGAAATGTCCTACAAATTAAATAAACTATTTTTTGCATGTTATACTAAATTACGGAACTGTTAATAAGCAATTTCGGTACATAAGTTTCACGCTGTATTATAGTTAAACAATCGAAAATAACCTAAAGTAATGTGGTATTACATTCCTTGGAGGGACGAGGCCTAACAAGACTGCTGCGTCTTCTACCTCAGACTCGATATTTCATTTTTAGGTGACAGAATTAGGGACATGCAATCAACAATCAGTATGCCATAGCTAGGGCCCGGATTCTTATGTAATTACATATTCTATTCCCTTACTTGTGGATTACTAAAAATGGAAATGTCGACTATTTGTGCTTTTGATATGATTATAGTAGGGTTTGATATTACATATTTTTACATATTCATAGTAATATTACATATTTTACATATTATGTAATGAATGTAACATTTTTGTACATAAAATCTAGGAAATCATAAAAAATAAGATTATATTTAATTTTGTTTTATTTTTCAGTAACTAATAAAATAATTATCTAATTTTCTTCTACAAAGAAAACATTTCAGTAGCCAAAGGGAGGGATAAATTCTTCTAACTTTGTGAATTCCAACACAAATGCAAAATACGATGGTTCTGGTGGTACATTAGCACTTATCGTTTCTCAGAACTTGGGCTAGCCAGGTATGCTGGTCTTTGTACTACAAATTGAAACCAGCTAATTAGGAAGGGTTACAGTCAGATTTCAGGTAAGCAAAAATACCGTTATTTTCACGATACAAATGAGTTTTCTAGGAAGTTTTAAGGAAGATGCTGCATCAATTTGTGTATGAAGTAGACTTGTTATAAATAGCTCCAGTTGCATCTAGCATAGTGCATCCCATACAAATAATAAAATTCATGTGTCTTTTAAAAATATACTCTTAACTCAAATGGGGCAATCGGGTTCAAAAAGTGAGTTTTCAGGGTACGAGGACAAAAGACTTTGCTACAATACATATTTCTCCACAAACTTAAGTACCTGAAGCATTTTTACTAGGCTATAATTTGGTAAATCATATAAGTTGCACTCACTGTCAGAATTAGAGGTAGCATTTAGAAGCTCGAGTGAACATTTTCGTATATTTAATGCGTTAAAAATATTAAATTTAAACTACATATTTTGTGATTATTACATATTTTATTACATATTTCCCTGATATTAACTACATTTTTATGTACATATTTCGCACTTTGATATTACATAAAAATCCGGGCCCTAGCCATAGCCATTAACGTCAGTTTTCTTGACCGAAGTTACTATTTATTTATTTAAGTACAGTACTGCATTTCTCAGTTGTCTTCGCGAGAATGTTGCTCTCTGATTCAGATTTTCCTACTTTTGAAAGATCCTAGGACCTAGATGGTACTGGGATCGAATCTTCCCCCAGACTCGTCGTTAGCGTTTTCTAACCATTGGGCCACGAGGATGTTCTAAATGATCGAAAATAGTACGTTTAAAGTAGATTTTCCTAGCTGGACATCAAACCCAAGATCTCTGCTTTAATCTAGCAGGCAGGAATTTCCGTGACGTCATTAAAACTTCTCTGAATGCCATTACGATATCGGCCGTTGGTGCTTAATAAAATGTAGAAGACACCACAGAAAGAAAACGAGTCAGTTTCTGGATTTTATAAGGCAGGGAAGGGTAAATGCTACTATAAGTCAAATACCTAACAAATGGTGTACTCTTTTCCCACAATTGGACGAATTACACAGCTCTTGATACAATATTACTATTAGTACTCCTGAACATGCTGTATAGTCGGCGCGGAAATGTTTTAGACAGTGGGGTGAATAGGTATTGTCAGCTTTAGAATCGGCTCTAAAGTAAACAAGCATGTCTCTCTCACTCTAGCACATTACTCATATATACTTAAGAGTGAAACAGACTTACTTGTTTACCTTAGGGTTGGTTCTAGAATGAACCTGTCAGTCAGGCTTTGGTGAGAGTACATCTAAAGACACCTGTACAGGCCGATCGTCCCTACAGTAATTATATTATTATTATGATTATTGTTACTATTAATATAATTATTATAATTTCTTAACTTTCCTCAGTCGAAGGCTGCCAAAAACAACAAAGTATAATACATGGTATTAGCTCATAAAAACATACATAAAGCTGATACATCATAAAGAGAATTAATCCTTTGTATAAATATAAAAATATTTTGCTATATTCCAAATAAGTTGCTTCTTAAAATATATACAGTTCTTTTAATTGCAGCAATTGTGTTTTTGAAAAGGAGAGCTTCAACTAGTTCATACGAGTAATTCCCTCAAAACTGGAATAATTTTTGGTGGATCATTGTCTCTTGACTGACTTGGCACTACCATTGAACAATGACCGAGATCCATTAAGATAGTATTTGTTTTTGTAATATGAGATGAAAGACTCATAGCTGTCTCCTAGGGGTCTCAAACCGGACAGTTGGGTCAACTATGATCCCTCTTTTAGGAAAGGCTTGAATGCAATTATGTTAATGTGTCTAGTGTTGCCATTGGTATGTCCACCAGCTGTGCCAACTACCACCTGCTATCGACTTCATTGGTACATGGCAGGATTGGGAAGTATATGGTCAGCATGCTGAAGTCTATGGCTATAAATGTCATTTATTTCTAGACCAGGGCCACTACAGTTTTATTCAAGCAACTTCTCAGTTGTCCTCGGACAGAGTGAGTTCCATTCCATACGTCCTTAACTAACTAACTCCAGGGCACTAAATTCCTGGAAGAACTAGGCCTACAATCTATCAGGATTGGGGCAAATAATCAGCATCACCTGATATGTCAGGATTGGGGGCATGTGGTCAGCATTTTGACACGGCCATAAATGATGGTTTTCTGGAATTGTCCCCACCTAAGAAAAATTCGAGGAAGTAACAGAGTCAGTGCGACAATCCTCACAGTTTGGTCAGCAAAGATAAAATTGGTCCCTGGAAAAGTCACCAGTAATTATTCATGAATTCTAAAGACAATAAAATTAATTCATCTCTTCTTTCGGCTAATAAATTACTATAGTAGAGAAAACTGTCAATTATTGTGATTGTAAGTATAACAGCCTGATATGAAATGATTTTGGGTAATTTCCTCTTTCTCCACATGGCACTGTAACTCCACTCCAAACTTCCATTTTTCATGTCTATGTTCTTCATTTCATACTTTTATAATTAACTGAAGGTTACTTATAATACTTTTAATTACTAATAACAAAAATTATAATAATTTATAATTTACTAATAATTTATAAAATTAAAGACAACTGGTAATCTGTACAAAAAGATTTCACACTTCGCCCCTTTTGACTGGTGCCAAGGAAACTGGACATTTAGCGAAATGCTTTATAATATATGCAGATTTCACAGATTGCATTGGCAATTATTGATGTCTGTATATGATTTACTCTTATGTAGGCATAGCTTTAGAGTGACAGTAGAGGTTAGCATTCAAGTGCAGTGAAACCATCTTCAAATTGAATACTGCGTGCATGGGAGAGGAAAGACATATATCTCAAAAATATTGAATAGGAGACCTGAAGAGAATAGACGACTTGGAAGACCTAGATGTGGGTGGGAGGACATTATTAGAATAGATTTAAGGGAAGTAGGAGTTGCGAGGGATGGTTGGATGGAGTTAGCACAGAATAAGGTTGAATGGCCAGCTCATGTACGCACAGCAATAAACCTCAGGGTTCTTTAAAATAGATAATATGTATTTAATTTGTTTAGGAATTGTCCATTGCCATTGAGTAAGTAAATAAGTAAAGTTAGATATATAAGCATTCATGAACCACATTGGCGCGAATAGCCAAAGGTCCTGGGTTCAAATCGCAGTGTCGGAGGAATTTTTCTCCTATAATATTCTTAAGTAAAGTTCATTGAACTGTGTATTTGTACAGGTACTGACTGTTCACTTCGTCCTGCACTGCACAACCAGTGCATTGATTTAACACTTCTGCTAAAAATATTAACCAAGCACTACTGGCATCAGTAAAAATCATTAAAGATCAGGTAGTAGCATGACAATTCTATTGAAAATAAAATTGCTAATATAAAAAATATATATTTTTAATAGATAGTGGAACAAAACACGGGTCCCTGCGTCCTCAGGATGAACCCGTGGAGAAAGAGCAGAAGCATCTTCACGACTTCCAGCTCACTGGGACCCAATCTAATGTCCTTCCCGATCCCTCCGCCTCCCAATGGAACTTTACCAAATCACCCACAGTTGAGATTTGTGCGACTGTCTCCATTTCCGCACTATATGAGACCTTCTTTCCCTAACAGTGAAGCTTACAATGGCTATCCTCCTCACATTCACAGGTAAGACTTGAGTTAGCTGCCATTTATGGTGTAATAATTGATTAGTTATCATCTACATTTGTTATGGACTGTGTGTAAGGTTTTAGCTACACCACGCTCCATAAAATAATACTTTATTTGCTAAATACTGTATTTCCATAATACTTGTATAGAAAGTTATTATTATAAATTTCCCTAGTGATAAATGGATATACCTTATGATTATAATGATAAAATGAATCATCCAAGAAAAGAAGGAAGAAAGAAAAAATGAATGAGAGAATGAAAGGAAGAAAGAAAGAATGAATGAGAGAATGAAAGGAAGAAAGAAACAATGAATGAATTAAATATACCGGTATTAGAAAGAAAGAGAGAAACAGATATTGTAGAGAAAATTATAGGGTTTTCAGAACAATAGACCAGGCTATAAAAATGATGAGAAATTGTTTTTATTCACTTAAGAAACAAAAAAACGAAAGGTTTTAACAAGATACTGTAGGAATGGATGAGCTGGAACAGGCTGGAGAAAGCTGTAAAACAGAGGGTTTCTCCATAGTGAATGATATTTTGCAGGTGATAGTGACTTTTTCTAATGGATTATAAATTCCTGTATGATATATAGGTCTGATCTTTGGCAAATCATGTGTTTCCCTTTGCTTATGCTTTCAAGTTATTATTATAATGAGCCACTGATGTATGAATATTTTTGAAATGGTTACGACTTCCTACTGTATATTAAATCCTCAGCAAACTGACCATTTTGGATTCGTTATTGGTGTGGAAGCAAACTGAAGCATCAAGTGTAGGTAGTTGAGTTCGGTTTAAGAAAGACATATAGTTTGGAAATCGCTTAGGAAAAAATCAGTGATTATTTCTGTGTATTATACACTTTTCCAAAATTTAAAGTGCTATTTTCTCAGTCCCAATAAGTTCGGGTAATTGACGTTCCACTGTACTCCTTTTTTTGCTAGTAGGAGATCACATATGGAGGTATAATCTAAACTGGATGTACAATACTTTCTTCTGGTACAATGCTATTATTTTGCTCATGAGTAAATCTTACGCCTATAGAATAATGAATATACGAGTATTTAATGATATTTGGCTATGTATTAGCTTGGTGACACCAAACATAATGAGAAAAGTGTAGCGATACGAACAATAAGTGTAGACCTACTGAGATGAACTTTCAACATCTGGAATCTTCATTCTGATTACATCCCACACTGTGATTGACTTAATAATTGTCCACTTATGATGAATCATTTGTAGTACACAGAAGACCTTGCACCTTTGAAAGGTTCTTGTACAGTACTTTGTATATTGAGGTCATTATTCTTGTTATTATGTTTTGGAGAATGATTATTTTTTTTACCTAGAATATAATTTAATGATTGATTTTGTATTTCCACTCTGTCATACAGAATCGTGAATGGACCACCTCCACAGAAACTTGATGACACCGAATTTCAGTACGAATCAGTGCTAAATCCTCCAAAGGGTCAATCACTTGATCTGAAGCAAGAAAATTTCCCTCCATTTCCTTCTTCACTGAGTCCCCAGAATAAGGGGGAAGAAGTTTTGTTGTCAGGCAGTCAGCAAAGAGATACTGACATCATGGTCACAGAGATTCCGCAAGTTGATTCCTTGGAAAATGGCCCTTTAATTCTTGAGTCTCAAAGTTCTCAGAATGTGACTGGAAGTGTCACATCCACAAACGAACTGAATTTTCCTACTTCAACTGAGACGATTTATGAATTCAGGGTAAGTTATTCATGTGGTCATCAAATATAATTACATGAAAACAATTATTAAATTGTTATATACATGTGGATATTATAGTAGAGCCCTTATATGTGTCCCTATGTCTGCACTGAAAAAAGCAACAATTGTTTGTTCCCTACCATGAGTTACCATAATATGTAACAAAATATTACTCATAGGGGATTAAAAAATTCCACACGACTAACATATATGACTGATTTAGTATTTGTAATGATAGGTTATATTAATGTGTACACTTTGAACAAGTGTCTTTGTAAATACGTTTTAATATTGTAATGCGAAGTGTCAACCTTTTCATATCTCTGCTGTTTATCTGTAAATATGCTTTTAATTTTATAACGCACATGTTCAACAATATAACTTGCATAAGATACAAAATAAATATTGTGCAAAAAATCTTGTAATTTTCGAAGCAATCCCAAAATCATTCGACGGTTGTCGACGTTTGTAGGTTATATATTTTTTTGAGGGTATAAGGTGGATGACATCTCCTTAAATCTCCTTCAAAGTGGTATTTTCCCTTCGGGTCTCTCAGTCAATATTTTTTACATATCTTTTTCCTCCCCCATGCGTGCAACATGTCCAGCCCATTTCATCCTCCTTGATTTAATTACCCTTACTATATCCGGTGACGAGTACAGGTTATGAAGCTCGTCGTTATTTAGTTTTCTCCAGTCCTCATTTTCATCTCTCTTTGGCCCAAATATTTTCCTAAGCACCCTGTTTTCGAACACTCTCAGATTATGTTCTTCCTGGAGGGTAATATTTAAAATCCCAAATTAGTTGTATTTACTTTACATTTTCTGATATCTTGTTGAGATAAATTATTAGCTTGCTGTTCCCTGATTCGCAAATTTAATCTATACCTGGCTGATGTCATTTATGTGAGTGTGAGTATAATAGTCCCATACTATTGGGAGCTGACGAGATGATCCCTGGCCTGACTGTGGAGCTCTTATCTGCAGTCAATAGCAGTGCTCCCCTACATGTGCAGTTATCCCACAACACCGTCTTCTCCCTGCATGCCACTACCAAATCATGGATCATCTCGTCAGCTCCCAACAGATTTATAGGCATGTAAAAGAAATCCTGTATGATAAAATTCTAGCACACAAAGGTCTAAGTAGCAGTATACAACCATCTTTAAACAACCATAACAAACAAAGAAGCAAATTATTTGAATTTTTAATAAAGTTAGCTGGATATTAAGTCATTCTAACTTTTGTTCTGTTTCTATTGTGCAGATGGACCCAAACACAGGAGAAATGATACCAGAGAGTGAATATTCTAGCAGCAGTCAACAAATTCACACTGATAATGGCGAAACTACGTTTAATAGCATTGAAGAAGCCGTGGCCACAATAGATTCTGTGAATTTCAGCAACATTCGGTCCCCAGTTTCTACAGAATATCATCTCCGCGATTCACCGAGAAGATCAGATTTGCAAGCGGACATCAGTAAGAATCTGGTATGTTTAAAGTATCATATTGCTAATCTTAATATAGTAAAATTATACAAGAGAAAATAAATTCAAGTATTTTTGAGTAGAGATGCAATTCAAGGAATACAAGACTCCTTGTGTCGTACATGCTTGGTACCATCATTTTTAATTCCAAGGTAGTCCTATGATTACAACTTCTATTATAAGTCATCAGTATCAGTATTGTCTGGAGGATAGCATGTGTTGGCTAGTTGAATTGAAGTGTTGCTTGGGGACAGATCTTTTCAAAACAAGTATATGTTACTCGCTGCATTATACAACGTGATTGTGACTCTTGCTTGTCTCACCATAGTCAAGTGGGCATTGATAACTTGCAGTTTCTCTTGTAAGTTGTAGAACTGTACTAATCACAATAGCAAGGCAAGCAGTTTTCTAGGCCAAGTTATAAGTTAGTCAATTTTTCCAAGCAGAAGCTATATATATTTATACACAGTGCTTTTTTTCTGGGGGTATGAGGGAGTACTCTCTCTCTCTCTCTCTCTCTCGAATCCTATGCCCCCATGTTGGGGCGAAGGGCCTCCAAGTGGAGGTTTCTGTTTACTTATGTGAATTTGAATGTGGTGGTAAGCCCATCGCCCCTTAAACCCTCTCCGGAAACTAAGGTAATACTTGGACGTGAAAGGGCCGAGAAATTTTGTCCAGAGGCTCTAATTTAGGCTTGGAGTTCTTTTACGTGCCTTAAATCTACGACACAGGATGAGGGGGTACATATACCTCTTAAAGATTTTTCCACTTTCATATAGGAGAAAATTAATAATTTAAAATTTGAAATCTGGAGAAATTTGTGCCAAACAAAATAACAAAAGAGATTATGCACATCGTTTGCATTAAAGTAGCTATTTCTTGTGTTACATTCATTACCTATACCACGATTTTCGAGAAGTGGGGCCTGACATTAGCTCTGCAATCGGGAAAACAAGTTGAGCACTACAGTATCATTGCAATGGTAACAATGACTACATTGCCAATGTGACTGATTCAACATTAGCACATGCAGAAGAGTTTGTTATAACCCTTACCTCTTGGATTGAGTGCATTTATTTGCATTAATGTCAATTTGTCTCTGGCTATTCTGCAGTTGCATTTCATGTGTTAAATTATATGTGCCCTTGTTAAAATGACTCCATGCATATACATATCAGATGATCAGCAATATTATCGTGTACCCTTATATGTTGTATGAACTGACTTCAAATATAAAGGACTATAAGTTGCATTCCCTTATGTGTTTGTGAAAGGCGCAAGAAACTCTATGAGTGTATCATGGACTCATTTACAGTTTACAGGGAGAGTTCTTAAAGTCATATATCCTTATGCATATTGTGTGTGATTCCACTTTCATTTTAAATACATGAGTGAGTTTGGCAATGTTCCTTCTAGTCAAAAGCTAGACTATTCCTTAAATCTTTTTTTTAGAAAAAAAGCACATATATTTTGCAATGATTAACTCATAGAAGGAAAAAAAACAGAAACAACCTGACTTGAGATTCCATACAGGAAAAATCACCTTGTACAATGCAAAGCTATAGCCTACTTATTGGGAGATAATTTGATTTCCAAATATAGCTAAAAAATAACTCACTACCCGACCTATGTGTGCTATGCTCCAGAAGAGTTAGAAGTAATAATAAATACTGTACTTGCAGGGTATGAATGTTACGGTAACGGGTGATAAGCAAGAAGAAGTGGTGAAAGCAGCAAAATCACTCTTCAGCAAACGCACGCGCACACTATACCACTGGCTCTACCCAGAAACTTCCAAAACCAAGTTGAAAGCCACTGTGTCAGCTGCTTGGGACACTCTGCCAGAGAACGAAAAGCATTTCTACATCTCACAGGTAGCTAAGCTATTTTGTTATAATTTTGCACTTACTTCTACAACCTTTGCATCATTCTGCTGTTGTCAAGTATTGACCAGTCTGGTTTGGAGCTTGCCTGCTCAGTACATAAGTGTGATGGGGACAATGGAAAGAGGACGGGTCAAGTTCAGTCCTGTCAGGTAGTGTTCAAATCAATCTTTAACCAAAATTACTCCCATGCAGTTACAAGAACCACCATCGAGTTTACAAACCAGCCTGCTGCTCAGCTTTCCTTGTGATAGATGCTAACGAAAGTGGAGCAGATAAAGCTGCTCTAGGTAACCATAAAAAACTCAGGAGTTACCGGTAATAGGGTCATCTATGCATTCCAGTGCAAGTCACTCCAGGGGCGGATCCACGGGGGAGGAAATGGGGGAAATTTCCTCCCCCAAAATTTGTAACATTAAGCACAGATTATTCAAACGGTTGGCCTTCTAATCAATTTTGTAAAGACAAAATAACCCAAATACTTAAATTAAAGCAACGACATTCATTATTTTGAAATATATTTGTCATAAAATGCTGAAATGTTCATTTTGATTTCAACTGTGTACTGGGAATAATTAGTTTTTATGAGTAAAAACTTCCCTCTCTACTTTGGTTCCCCCACCAAAATGTCTCTCTGGATCCGCCCCTGAGTCACTCCAATGCCAAAATGTTGAGATGAGATATGAGTGATGAAATGTGACTGATGTACAGGATTTCCCTACTCTCAGCATCATCTGTGCTGCCGAACTACTTCTTTTTATCATTAACTGTCTTTGTTGTTCAATGGTTCCCTTGGTATTGTTCCAGCAGTAAAAATAAGTGATTTTTTGGAAAATTTGGAATTAAGACATTAAGGTATAGGTCCAGTTTAAAGCTTCATTATATATTTTGATAAATTTACCTTTTCCCTAGATTAAACAACCAAAGCAACACAAAAAATATCATAGCACTCTTATTATTCATCATTAGATTAGTACTAAAAGCTATAGGAACAGTGCCTCGATCTGAGGAAGTTAGTATTTGAAAATAAATTTAAGTTACGTTGTAAAGAGTACGTTTTACATCCAAAAGAATATTGAACACTGTATGTAATTCCATATAGCCTATGTTAAAATGCTTTATTCTGTTGTTATATACAGGTTCTTGGGAGATTTGGTCTTCAGGCATCGAGTTTGATGGTCAATCCCCAACTAGATGGCATAAAAGGTTTGCCCAGTGATTTAACAGCAAAGAGCATGACAGGATCAATGTCCCAAGACAACACTAATGAATCACAACGTGCTGTGGACAATCTCTTTGCATCTTGCAATGATGCCGATAAATGGGCTTCCTATCCAAAACCAAAGCGACGAAATTCGATGGAGCGTTCCCGAAAACGCAAATCAACGAGATCCAGCGATGAATCTGGAGGTAGAGCACGGCTTGGTGCTGTAGATCCAGATGAAATGGAGGAAGAAGTCGCCATTTTAAAGCGCATGCGGGAGGAAAATCTGGAAACAGAATTTGAGGAAGATGCTGAATTAACTAGCGAGCTGGAAAAATTCCGTTTGATTTCCCAAAATGCATCCAACTGCAAGGACAATGACGACGAATTCTGGACAAAGACCCCTGATCCAGACGACCTGTTTTCTCATATGGACCTTTGAAGAGCTAGGGGTTAGACTTGTTTTAAAGTTACTTACTCTTCATCTAGTAAAAGTAGTCCTCATAAGAGAGACTTATTTAGGATTCAATTTTGGCTTCAGCTTTAGTCAGTTATAGGACACATTAAACAGAACTTTATTTTATTAGCATTTTAAATTTTGTAAAGATCAGTCTATTTAAAGACGCATTTGGAAATTTTGTATATACCATCATTAATTTTATACTCGCCATATATAAATGAATCAGAAATAAAAAATAAATTCATTAATGGAATTTCTTTTGTAAATGTTTATGGTTCAATGAAGAATCTGACTTTCAGTCCTCCTCTCCATTTGATTTGGATGGAGGAATTATTATAATAAATATCAATCTGCATGCAGTCTCCCCTTCTGGCCATAACCAGAGGGGGATCCAGGGTAGTCTGTGCCAGGATGATACAAACACTGCCATATTGGTGAATTTCCTTATTCGTTCATTTCATGCAATGTCTTCAGCATATAAATTTCATTGAAAAATTAAAAATTCATAGAAATTTGTCTTCTGCTTAAAAATCTTGAGATGGTAAATTTGCAGGATGTTTAGGTTAAGTCCCAGTTGTACAGTATGAACCAAAGATGAAGCCACCAGACTTCCTGCTGAAGTCTGTATCACCAGGGAAATGGCGACTGATCACCTTGACCTTTTTGTTCTCGTCACTAATTTCTTCACTCACCGAAGATTCAAATATGATAATATCCAAATGAATTTTAGTATTTAAATCACCTTTCGTAAAGAAGATGTTTCAAAAGCTGTCCCTTCTGAACTTTACATATCTGACAATGACGTACAAAATCTTCGAACATTATTTGAAGATCTACTTCGGATTTTCGTAGATTCTTATTGTTATTTCAGTTTTTATTCTTTGTGCCTATTATATGGTACACTCTTTGTTTTTAAGATTCCCCACAGATAAAAATCACAATCACACAAATCTGAAGAACGGGATGGTCATAGTCCATGACTATTCTCTCATCCTGCTCTTTGTGCAGAAAGCAGAAAATGAGTGATTTGCCATGAGGACCCTGGGTTGTTATTAAATTAAAGTGACCAGATTTCTTGGAGTCAAAGCTGGGACAAATTGAATAACTGCTCCACCCAAATGCAACATGCAATTGTGCCTATGTTTTAGTTTATATTATGTTTAAACATAATCTAATCTAAAACATGGGGCACACTCATAGTTACTGTATAATAATCTGATATAATAATGCACTTAATGGTTACTATACAGTACACAATGCTTATATACGTTATATATACACAAAGTTTTTGACAAAGTTTTTAATGCCAAATGAATCCATTGATGCAGGAAATGTTTGCTTCCCTTTGAGAAGTCCTAGAATTCTGTACAGATATAACTTATTTCAAATTAACTCTCACCATCATTATTGCTTTCAAAGTGGTTGCTTTCATTTTAGTTTTCTCAGCTGTTCACGCCTTATTCATTAAAGAAAACACTTGCTTGGATGCTTTACTTGTACCATAACATAAATTCTACATTTCTAGAAATATTTTGAAAAGTTATCTGTTTGGATGTGAACAAATCCTCCACAGTAATACAAACTTCAGTGCTAGTATAATTGAAGCTCTCAAACTTGAATGTATTGTGCCTTTTCAAGTAGGCATATGAATGCACTTCATAAATGCTGCGTTGTTATACTAATTTTGAAGCAACTTAACTGAACTCATGACTGATTGCTAGAATATTAAAAATTGTATGTTGAAACTTCAATAGAGAGGGAATCGTATTAACTGATCTGCAAAAACCACAACATTTAGGTGTCCTGGGATAATTCGATGGGGACAAGGGGACTTGGCTTAAAAAATAGGTACTGTCCCGGAAAAATCGGGACGTCTGGTCACTTTAATTAAATGAAATAATAAAATATAATTATGCAAAAAAGTAATATGATTAACAGACAAATACAAGTGCAGTCTAGGTTTTCAGTAAGATATAAAAGGAAAAGACAGGATGAAAGAAAAATTAATAAATGAATGAAGAAAGAAAAATCGAAAAATAACTAACTACACAGTTAGTCCGCCGCGATGGGTGTATAGGTAGCATACTTGCCTTCTACCCTGGCGGTCCGGGTTCGATTCCCGGCCGGGTAGTGGATTTTTCAGCAACGAAAAATCCCCCGGGTTCAGGACTGGACATCACCCAGGAAAATTAAAGGCTATATTAAAAAAAAAGCCTAAATTAAAGTGTGGTGATGACTGCTAGAAAAAAAAGAGTAGAGTAGGGTATTCACAATAGATCTATAAAGGTCGCAGTGTTGAGAAGCCGGCAAAAGGCTTATACTACCCCCTTGTAATCTAATCTAATCTAATCTAACTACACAGAAAATAAAAGGAAACAACAAGCGAATAGTTTTCATATTGTTAGTATCCGCAATTTAAACAACGCGCAAATTTATGTGATGTCTCTGACGGCATATGATTGATTTCTTTTGTTCCAAGTTTATTTTATTTTATTCCGTAAGGAGCGCCACTTGTATCGCAATTTTTAATGGCGCTCTCCACTTGTCTTTTTCCATGAGTTGTGATGTGTAAATAGAGTTAATCGTTATGAATTATAATCTGCCCAGAATCTACGCAAGGCGGTGTTTGCCATATATTTGTTCAAAATATTTTGCGTTTGAAAATAGTTTAGGACGAAATTTCACATCATATCCTAGTTATAGTTTATTTAATGCATCTGATAAGAACTACCTTAACCTACAAGTAATCAGAAATAAGTACACGAAAAAGCATGAGACTCAAAAACAGGTATGAGGTTGGAACTCTCTAACATTACGTTACATCATAAAATATCAAAGTGGGATTGAAGGTTCCAGTAATATGTTATTAATGAGTCTTTAAGATAGGCATAAGGTTACCTTATAACATATTATGTTGAAAGTATTGTCCTTCCTGGGTTATACAGGCATTGAATATGGAAACCACAGTCTGGCTGAAGCGAGTGAGTTCTTGTTTCTATTTCATTTGTAATGTTTTCTTTTAGTTCCTCCAAAGTGTGAGGATTTGTTCGATAAACCTTATCTTTCAGGTTACCCCAAGAAAAATCACTCGCTGTCAGGTCCTGGGAGGAGTTGGAAAGAGGCCAGCACTGATCACTCTGTCTGCAAACACTTCTGAGAATTTAAGAAGGAAGACTTCTGCTGTATGGGCGGTGGCCGAATCTTGTTGAAACCACCCACACATTTTTTCTTCTTCCATCAACTGATGGAAGAATGGCATCAAATTGTCATCTTGGTACATCTCTGAATCTACTATCGTCTCGTAAAAAATAGGACCAATTATTCGTCTTGCATTAATAGCATATGCCAAACCCCAATCTTTCTATCTTAATGAGGGATTTCATACACACCGTTGGGATTTTCTGCACACCAATAGTAAGAGTTATGACTGTTCACATGACTACTAAGATGGAACCAGGCCTCATCTAGAAAGAACATAAGTGGGGGTCGATTAAACCATTACCCACTGATGACAGATACCACAGATACTATTGAAGTGCTGACTATTATTCTTGGTTGGTCTGTGCAGAATACAAGTAATGCTTGTGCAATGTAATGAAATAGACGACTTTAAAGACATAATTATACAATATCAAAACAAACTGTTGGAAGGAAAAATATGATGAGTTGGGGACTCGGACTCAAAATAGGTGCTAAATTATTGTTGTAAGGACACTTATCTAATTGGTTAAAGGTTAACCTGCCCAAAAAAGTACACATTTTTATTAAATGCAGAATAATCTACATCTTGTCCATCCATTTAAAATTTATATACATACATATGTATATGACCGCTGGGCATCGGTCTGGGATCGATCCCCGGTACCTCCTCGGATTTTCCTGAGGTAGGGAGGTCTGGTAGGGGTGCACTCAGCCTCGTGATTCGAATTGAGAAGCTACTCGATAGAGAAGTAGGGCCTCTGGTCATGGAAACCACCTTTAACGGCCGTGGGTGTCGGCATGCTGACCACATGCCCCCAATCCTGCCCTCCAGGGATGTAGCGCCATGGAGTTTAGTTTTTACACACACACGCACACACTCGTTTAGTTTCACCCAGAATTTTAAGGAAGAATACCTCTTCTTGAGAGAAGATGCAACCACAAACAAGTTACTATGTACAGTGTGTCATTCCATTTTTTCGTTGAACTATATAATCTTAAACACTTTAGTGTGCATTTAATTTATGTTCAAAATAATTACACATTGCCATTCAACTTCTATATAGATCGTATCCTCCTTATGTTCCTTAAAGTGCTTGGTTTGGTTTTGAAAATCTGGTCACCCTAGCAAGAATGTCATCAACCTGAGCTAAGATCGAACCACAAACTTGTGAACAGAAAACACATTCCTCACTGACTTCACCCAAGATAATATGACATGCAGTCACCCTTATGTTATATTCCTACGAATCCTGACATCATCCTGTCACTATGCTTATGATTGATGTGGAAAATAGTAAATTCTGTTTACATCACAGATACCATTGCTTGATTACTGTTCATATGTAAGTTTTACATTATTATTTACAGGAAGAATCTGATTCGGAATCTGATTCTGATGATGAGGTCATAAATGATGGAATCCCAGACAAAAGTGCAAAGATTGTAACAGTGAAAGTGAGTTCACTTCGCACCGATCTGATAGTCAAAACCGCACTTCAGATAGCAAGGAAGTAAGATTGCTTATATTAATAGTTTAATATGGGACATAATTTTAAACATTTTGCAGTCTAATCAACTCATAATAACCCTTACTAAAGGGAGCTGGATCTATGTATATTGTAAGATGTCCATCATTTCAAGGGTAATTGAAGTTGATTTTAGATAATGGAAAATGGCACTTTATCTACAATACTTTTATGACTGTATACCGTACTTGAATGTATTTTAGGTAAGAAACATTTCACTGATAATAGACAATCTCCTGTGTGGCATTTCAACTGATGTTTAATTAATTGCTCTAGAAATATGAAGTATAAAATATGTTTACAAAATATTAACTGGTAGTATGAAACATATTGAAACCACTGAACATTTGTTTTACCGCTATTGTGAACTAATTTGGACCGAACACCATTCAGTTTAGCGGGAATTCGGAATAGGCGGATTTCATGAATATTATCAACGTATTGACTTGTTAAGGCGTAAATTAAATGAGGGGAATTGTATAAATGGAGCCGACATGTGCTGTAAGTAACTAGCTTTCATTCCAATTTGGTTTCAGGTGTTTTCATTAAGCTTAGGCTCTATGTACGTCTCTATTTAACTTCTTTGTATAACAATAAATGTAAGTTTCTTCACGAATGTCTTTTTAATTTCTCCTGTTTTTTAAGTTTAAAAAATCAGTATTTTTTTCTGAACTCTGTTCGAAATAGGCGGATTTTCAGAATAGCGGGGTTCGGAATAGCAGGACTCTATTGTATATATAGTTATACGAGGCTGTAGTTTGGCTTCTTCTACTGAAATCTAGCATTTTCCAAGTAAAGTCTACAGTAGATTGTATAACAAAATTGGGTTTTGTAAGTATGATCACAATTGTTTTTTCTTGAATGTGCATACACAAGATATACTAGCGACACTGAGTTTATGCAGTTTTGGCTGGTTCTGAGTTTTTTTGAAACTATAGTGATATTTTTGAGATTATATCCTACATGTGTTCAGCTTGTTTGCATTTTGAAAATGAAGCGAGAAAATTGTGAAATGACTGGATTTATATGTGATCCAAACATGTTTGTGGAATTTGAACCACAGCAAGAAATTTGAAGTGGGAAGGCAATAGTCAAGCTAATTTTAGGCACCTTATTGTGACATAGTATTATAGCCTTGTGAGAATTACCATATGCCTTGATTGTTCTCTACATTCAAAAATTAGATATGCTAAATTAAATTAATTAAATAAACAACACTCGAACAGAACTATCCCTCCTATTAAACAAATTTAATATTAGTTTGAATTTTTTGAATGGCACCAACTAATTTGTACAAATTATGAAAGTAAACTAAATATTTTTATAGTATTTCAATTGACTGTAAGCTTTAACATCTATAAGAGCCTACACACAAACTAAATTGCTTGTTGGTAGAGGAGCAAGAATAACAATTAGTTAAAACACAGGGAACCAGAACCAACCAATGTTGCATGAGAAATTAAATTATATCAATAACTTCCAGATATATCAGAACCCTTTCAAGTCACTGTTCAGTGAATTTGTTCATGCCAAATATGACTGCCTTTAGCAATATCTACTACAGTATTAAATTTGATTTTTCTTGCAGAAAATATAAAAATCAAAATGAATAGGATGGCAGTTTTTGAATTTAATCTTTATTGCTTGCCTCAGAATTCTGTTCAGCATGGGTCTGACAATTGGAAATTTTGCACCCTGATTTAAACAACTTGAACATCAAAAATAGGGTGAAATGGGCAGTTGCAATGGAATATGCTTTAAAGTTAAATGTCTAAATTAGTTACAAGAAATTGTTTTGATCAAAGCAGTTACAAAACCTAGTGTCATCATGTAAACTAGTCTTAAGAGGTTGTCTATCATCAACAGTATATTTTATAGTATATTAGTATATAGTATATTATCTTCAGATAGCATTTTAGGAGGAGAAATATCATCATTACGATTTTTTATGTATGTCTACATCTTCCGTATTCTCAATCTCCAAGCCTCTCTATTCTCCCAAAGATTCTCAGGAATGTTTTTCTCTTTCATAACTTCTTGTATCCCACAATATGAGGGGCACAAAGAAAACTTCTTAAAACTTAGCTTATTACTGATTAAAAAAATACAGGCTGTTTTGCTTAATATAAGTTATTACTTATTACACATCCTTTTTCTGACAGTTAATAATGCAAATATTTAACAAGCTAAAGTACTTTTTCTTGGAAGACATTCCTTGTGCATGAACTTCATGAGATAGTAATGCCTGCACTTTCCCATAACCAATATTTTACCCCCAGTATAGATTTCCTCTAAAATCATAAATGTGACGTGAATGTAGTTCATTTTGATTGTTCCAGCAAAGTGGAAACCATCTTTTATGACAGCAGAATAAGAGTAAATGGGAAGAAGATAATGAAGAAAAGTGCACCGGTAAGTATATGGAATTAATTTTTCATTTAAAAAAGGAATTTGAGTTATGTTTAGTTAAAAACAAAAAATACTTCTCCACATAAGAAAATATTGTGTTTTTGGTATTAAAAAATAGGTTTTCTTGCTCTTTCAAATTTGTCCAGTACCAGAATTGATCGTGGTCATACATTTAGTTCTGTGCATGCATTAATTCTGCTGTCGTCAGTTCATTCTTTTCCCAAGAGTATCAATATTAATTGTGCTTCTGAAAAGTATGTTTTCAATAATACAAGGGTAAATCAATAAGTATCCGCACATTTTGTTTTTGCATGCATAGTGTGTACAATAGTTTTTAGTAAAAGTTCTCTAATTTTACTGCTAATGAGCTCAGTTTTTCATTCATTTGAAAATGATCCACTGTAACAAAGCAAGTAGATATGGTGGTAGTAGCAATAGTGCATATTTACAAACTTGGCTTGCTATGGATTTATTTCTTTTTCTTAAAAACATTTTTAAAACATCGGTTAAGATAATTTTTATTATATTTTCCACAACAAAACTCATCAAGCCCTATTAAAAGTAGCTATTAATATAAGAGGTGCATCTGAACACATTCTTCTCAACTCGCAATATGGTCAAGTGGTCATGGTCAAGGCATAGAAATACGGAGATGAATAATGTATGCAGATGACATGGCCCTAGGATCGCAGAACAAAAAGATTCAAAATGACATAAACAAACTCCAACTTTGTGCAGCAGGAAACGAATTCAACATAAAGAAAAACAAAACCGTACAAATGATATTAAGGAGCGAAGAAAGAGTTGCAGCAAACGACAAACTAGTGTTAGGAGAAGATCCATTAAAAATAGTCAACAAATTTAAATACTTAGGCCTGACAATGCAGACAACTGCGACATCATTTAGTGCACACATACAGGAGATAATGGCAGCGGCCATAAGGGCAATGTGCAACATAAAGAACATCACATCACTAAAGCTGCAAACAGCCATGAGACTATTCGAGACAGTAATCACACCAGTGGCTACATGTGGGCTAGAGTTAATATGGAATAATCTGACTTCCAGCAATGTGGAGAAGCTTGAAAAGGTAAAAGCAAGATTTGTAAAAAGAGCAATTGGAGCAAGAAAATATGCACCAAACAGAATGTTCTACATGTTGACCAGAGAAACCTATTTTCTGGAAGATTTGAGACACAGGATGATGCTACCAGCCACAGGACCATATCCGGGGTGCATGGGCAAAGAGAGTTAAGTCCACCATCCTAAAAAATTGAGATATGTCCATAGAGTTATAGATAAAAATGTTCTCTACATTTATGTAAGTCCAGTAAGTCATATTCAAAGTTGTACGGTAGTTATGGATGTGTGCCTCATGGGTTTATCCATCTCTAAAGCTATGTTGGGCTGGTATAGTGTGTTAAGTCACTCTAATTCTCAGTAACAAGAAAGTGGACTTAACTCTCTTTGCCTGCGCACCCCGGATATAACAAACTGCTCGAAGGAAGCAGAAGGAAAGGGAAATAGCAACTTCTTTGCAACGGATGCCATGGTGAACAGAGAGTGGACTAACAGCAAACAACCACAAAGATACGCAATCATAGGGCTCGTGATACATGGATACCATCACAATGTGCAAAAATGAAAAATTTCACGACCCAAATGAACAATATTTGTCTAAAATATGTGAACTATATCATTACAATCTATGCAAAAAAGAATAGGGACACTAAGTGAACTCATAAAAGGAATTGCATAGGCACTACTTAAATGCTCATTTGAATGCATTTTCTTTGTTATTTCTAATACAGAGATGGCAGAAGTAGAAAATAATGCAATTTTTCTAATAATTTTTTATCAAATTATTTCTTGAAATACAAGATATCCAAATGGTGACATCTACGATTCTTCTTAATAATATTAAACTATATACATAAAAAGCATAAATAAAAATAATCTTCACTGGAAGACACCGTAGAGACATCTAGAAGCCATAGTTGGAACTAGCTGAAAGAAGAGGTTACCATGCGGCCTAGGCCAATAAAGTGATACTTTATGGTGTGTTAACAGTCTGAGAAGCAGCTGTTTTAGAGAGCATGTAATAAAAATATTTCACGGACTTATAGTCTGGTAACATACAGAATGTGCATTTAGACAGGGATACTGCATTTGTTTCTGAATCTGTAGCAATATCTGATTTACAATAATTTTCAAGGTTAAGTATAGTGTAATGTAGCTACAGGTAGGGAAAAAAAGCAGACCTACTAAAATATCTAAGTTGCTGATATGAGCCACTGCGCTTGCCTAGCGGGTTCTAGGCATGTGCAGTGGCTCATATCGGCAACTTAGATATTTTAGTAGGTCCGCTTTTTTTTCCCCTAGGCAAGCGCAAGTGGCTCATATCGGCAACTTAGATATTTTAGTAGGTCCGCTTTTTTCCCCTACCTGTACATTCTTGACTTAGATTGAAATGAATCAGTAAGGTCACTAATCAGCTAACATGTGCATATTAAGTATAGCCTATTTAGTAGCAGGATAGGACCAAAAGATTGTATGAGAAAAGGTTTATAGGCTACACATTATTAAATTGATTTAATTTTCTCACACTTATTTCTGCATTTTTGCAGGTTCATGCTGGAGATGAAATTGATGTTATACGCAGTGTTAGTCCTATGAACCCTGACTTTCTTCTTGTATCCCGTATAGAAGTTCTATCAGCAAAAGCAGGTGAAGAAAACATAACTGTGAAGCTCAGAAGATTTAAGTCGTTAACAATTGAAAATTACAGTGATCCTTGGAAACAGACATCATCAGAAAGCATATGATCAAATTTAATGGACTTTTTGTGGTTAATAAACTTTTTCTTTGTAATTATGTAGATATAGGCTATCAAATAATTTTTTTTTTGTTTTTGTTTTTTTGCATTATAAATAAATATATATTAACTAGTTAAGTTATACAGATACCGAAGTATAGGTTATTTTAAATTTGAGAATGAATGTTTTGGTACTATATTTTACAATCAAGACTTTCCTTTATTGAGTACACATACAGTATGTTGCCAAGGGAAGGAATATTGTCTTCTTCCTTATACTAAAGTTTTTTATTGTAAGCTCAATGGATTGGGCTGGGCTAGCTAAATGGAAATAGAGAATTTCAGAGACATCCTTGTTCTGTTCATTATATCCTTTTCTAATGGTGTGTGTGTGTGTGTGTGTGTGTGTGGCCTATCAAATTTTGTGGATATCATCGAAGTTCAGTAAATATTCCTTTTGTTAAAAACCTTGAGCCAGAATAAACTTATACAGTGCATTAAGAAACAGTTTTACCTATACAGTTCCCACAGTATGAGCAGTGAAAAAACTACCGAATTGTTTGGACTATGGGTTAGACCATAAAATGCACCTTGATTTGTTAAGGGAAAATGTAATAATGTTTATTAGGTGGTTTGCATGGGCAGAAACAAGACACAAATACGCAGACATCAATACAGATATGGAAATTCTACACATTAACCAAAAAAGGTCACACCCTCAACAAACTCAATGTGAAATATACTATCACCAAACAAGACAACACAAGTACATAAAACTAACAACTATATTTCAGATCGCATATATGATATACTGTGTGACAAAATCATACACAAACATATTCCTAACCCCAGTTTTGGCAATGAGTCCAAGATTAAACCTGTCCTTCTTGAAGGCAATGGGATTTGGATAAATTCTCCAGCAAGAGGGGCACAATGGCCCAATTATGTGGCCTACGTGGACAGGTCTGTAAGGGCCTGAGACATTTATTTTTACTTATTCATTCCCCCATGCGTGCACCATGCTTAACTCATTTCATCCTCTGTGATTTAATTACCATTACTGTACATGGTGAAGAGTACAAGTTATGAAACTTATCATTTTCAGTGTGAAAAGTTTTTTATATATATTTTTTAATATACCTTTAACCGTATGTCTTTGCTATTTCTATAATTGTTTCCACAAAGTTCACCACAGTGTTTATAAGGTTAGTTCTTCTATCCTTATTTATACATATTGGGGGTATAAGGAGTGACAACCTTTCTTGAATAAATCATCATTTTGTAGTTTTCTCCAGTCCCCATTTACATGTCTCTTGGATCCAAACATTTTCCTAAGCACCCTGTTTTCAAACACTCCCAGATTATGTTTTTACTGAAGAGTAAGAGACCAGTCTCACATCCATATAATACAACCAGCAGGAAAGTTGTCTTATACATTTTTATTCATAGACAAAAGAGGAGAAGATAAAAGTTTCTGAACTGCATAAAAACAAGCATTTCCTGAATTCAGTTGACATTTAACTCTTACCTTAATAATATTTCATCATCATCATCATCATCATTAACTACAAGGTTTGGGCCAAACGGCCCGTTCCATCTCCAAACTACATATATACATATTTTCCCCTTTATATTATTACTTAAATTGGTCTCTCCAGTGTTTTTTCTGGGATTAACAATATTTGTATCTGTAATTATTGCTCACAGATAGTTGAAATTTCTCCTCTTGTTTGAATGCTTTACTGGCTATTCTAATTTTCTTTAGCAAATTACTTTGTCGTTTCATTACCATATACTTATTTTTTCTGTATTATTTCCAATTTCCAAATACTGTATTAGTTACGTTTATAAAATTTGTTTCTGTAGCGGTCTATTATGTAAGAATTGGTTGGGGATATGCAATTTCTACTTAATTAACCACCATCAACATTCTGTATCTGGTATCTGTATCTGGTACCCTATGATCCCCAGGTGGGGCGAAGGGGCCTCCAATGGATGTTTCATTACCTATACTAATTTTGATATGCTTATTTTCCGAGAGAGGGTAGAGGGACAGGTGGTAAGCCCATCGCCTCGCAACCCCCCTCTGGAAACTAAGTATTTCTTGGACGTGAAAGGGCCGAGAAATTTTGTCCAGAGGCTCTAATTTAGGCTTGGAGTTCTTTTACGTGCCGTAAATCTACGACACGGGACCCCCAGCTTAAAGTCCCTCCCGGAGGACTCCGTGCCCAGGATTTTTACCATCAACATTAGGTGTACAGAATTTTTATTGCCGTATTATTTGTGCAATATTATAATATTAGCTATTCAATTTGTCTATTAAAAATTATCACTACAAATTCATTGTCTCCTCATTCGTTATTGTTTGGACACCTGATGTTGATAGTGGTTAATTAGACTGAAACTGAATATCATCCACCATTTTCTAATGTAATAGTTGATTGGGGTGGCCCTTAGCATGACAGTACTAGCAAACCTATGGTATTTAGACATCGTATAAAAATCATCATATTGAATGAAAAGGGATTTTTATTTAACAAAGTACAGTAACATGTTCATGTATGAACATAACTAACAGATGAGAAGTATATTAATTGCATGGATATTTGATTGAAGTACCGAGGTCTTTAGATAAATATTTTTCCTCAAAGGTTTTTTTTTAAACAAAATAAGTATTCAATTAAAAAAATGTATTACAAATGTAAAGAAAAATGTATGGAATACCAGAGAGACTCCACAATCAAGACAGCACAGCCCTAGAAGGATGCCCGAGTGCATGCTGGTTAGATTTTATTAAAATTTCCAATTCAACTTACCACAACGCCATCGTCACCTTCACATTGGAGATAGAGTGGTGTCAATCCTCTTCTACATTTCTACTGCATCCCAACTGAAAAAAAAATGAGTACATGAGTGTTAAAAGTAAAAAAGTAAAACTGATGTAAGTATAGACCTACTTGAATATCACGTATTACCAGGATTCAGATTTTTAAGTGCAATTTCTATATGAAGAAAGGATAGGAAAAGATCCCAAAAATATGACAAAATAGGGGACAGAAAGGTGCTACTAAACTCGTTATGTAACTAAATTACATTCACAAACAGCAGACTACTAATTCCAGGGAAATTCAAAAGGCAGAATGGAGTATAGAAGTAATTAATTATCTGAGTCTATTGCATGTGTGCAGGCTACTGGTCCCTGTAAAATTAAAAAGATAGACTAATACCCACTCATACAATGGCGTAGCCAGAAAATAATTTCGTGGAGGGTCGAAGGAGGTTTAGGGGGTATGGAATTCCCCCAAGGTAGGGGGGATTGGGGGCTCTCCCCCGAAATTTTTTTTAAATATTAACTAATGAAAATCACATTTTAGCACTGAAGAACTAGTTAGCAAATTTGTTTACCATACTCTAACACATGCCAACTTTAACAAGAAATTGTTACGTAAGTTATAAGTAGACTTGGGATTTTAAGGCAAATTCCTATTTTGTTCCTTATGAAATAACATAAAATTTTTTAAATATGTGGACGTTTCATGATAATTCACTTACATTTATAGAGTTTTATAGTGCCCTAAAATGCCTATTTGGATCTTTAGAGCCTATTTTACTATTTTAGTGCCTAAAATGCCTATTTTGTACATTTAAAATAAAATTCAACTTCTGTAATTTTTACAATCTTATAATGGAAATTCCTCAATGAAAAGCAGAAGAGCAGAGGTGGGTTTTTCACAGAAACATGATTATTCCAAACAATTGTCGCTAAAGGAATGCTGACTGAGGGGGAGGGGGAGGATTAAGGGGGAAGGACTACTGTGTCAAGTCACCAGTGAAAGAACATCTGTTTAAGTGTATATAGTTCGTGGTGCATAAATTTGCAGTTAATTCTGCAGCAAAAAAATACCATGTTACAGTTTAAGTGTATATTGTAATATTTTAAAGTTTATTTTCTATCTACACATTTATAAAGCATATTTTAAGGGCCTATTTTCTCTTTTAAAAGCCTATTTACTTATTTTAAACGCTTATTTTAGGTGACTAAAACTAACTTTTTTAGAGCTTAAAATCCCAGGTCTAGTTATAACACCTGTTACTGTTTAAAAGAGAGTTAAATAACACATGGAACAGTGGAAATACATTTACAAGTTCAATATTTTATTATTTAAAAAATAATTAAATATTTGAGAAAATAGAGCTTAAATAACTTGAATAGAATTTTAGATTTTTATTTCTGGGAGGTCCGAAGCCCCTGGACCCCCCTTCCCTACGCCACTGCACACATACAATTATTTTTCATTATTGTAGATGTTCCTTCAGTCCTAAGTTTGCTAAAAGTAGACAGGCTTATTACTCCCACTTTCACTGCAAGCCGATGAAAAGTTCATCAAAACTTAAACTCTCGGATATTGGAAGAAAAATATAATGATAATAAAAAAAACAATGAAACTCAAAATCCATATAAACGATAAAATGTACTCTAAAAGAAATGAAAAAGTTCTGTTAAAAATCTAAAGGGGGGGGGGGGGGGAAAGGGATTATGGGTGGAGAAAAAAAGGTTAAAAGGGGGATAAGGTTACTAGAAAATTGCCTCTGCGCTCAGCTAGACACAGTTTTTCACATTGTGGTTTCTTTCTCAGGAGCCCTAATTTCCCCTGCAAAACAAGGTATGCTTATTACAAACAGCCAATAAATGAAGCATGAAAGTAGTGTGGGCAACCAGATTAAACAGCTATTTTCTCACAGAAAATATTGTAGTATGTTGCATATCATTACATAATTAGTAAGTGCCAGAATGGTACCGGTACTTTGTGAGATTGTCTGACTGTCTGTCTGTCCGTGTGTCTGTAAGCGCGATAACTCAAATACGCTTTATCGGATTTTCATAAAACTTCGTATACCATTTATAACGCCCAAGGGATCGAAGCCTGTTGATATTGGACCAAATCGGTTAACTGATGCCGGGCAAGAAACGGAAAAATACATTAAAATGTCCTAATTAGGAACAGTTTTATCTGTATGTACCAGTTTAATCATTTGAAAACTTTGATTTTCAATGCCGAACGTTAGTCAGGCCTACTGTTGAGTCCAAAAGGATTTCTGCTTCTACTTTTTTCAAAAATAGCAATTTTTCTTCAAGAATAATCCGTTTCAGATTAATTCCGTGTTACCGTTATACGACAGGACAATGCAGATAAAATAAACACATAAAACATAACTTAAGCTGTTTATTGACTTATAACCAATTTTATTTTTGAGTAAATTTAGAAAGTAAAAGATAAAACTTGGTCGGCCGGGTCCCCTTTTGGAGCCCGGGCCCAGGGGCTGCAGCCCCGGCTGCCCCTCCCTCTCGTCGGGCCTGGTAATAGATATGTGTGCAAAATAATTAATTCTCAAGAAGCTATACATCAATGATGTTCCAATAAGCTTTTGGGAACCCATTCCATTGCCGTCATCAAATAAGTGTCTTACAGAATGCTCATTGACCAAATACGACTCAAAATTTATAATCATCAAGCAAACGAGATGCTCTACAGTCAGGGGGTTCACACCAGAAAAGCAAACTGCTGTCCTGTAACAATACCACAGCCCAAACCATACAAACAAACAAACAAAATTACAAATACCAATACATACAACAACAACAACAAAAACCTAATGGAAATTACGAAGTTCACCTCTAATGGCATCTCGTGGCTTGGAAATTAGGCGAAGAATGAATGAACGAATGAGCCCACTGTGTCCCTGAAGGGCTAGGGCCTCCTACAAGAGGGAAAGCTCATACTAATAACTCACGTGGTGAGCTATTCCACGTGAGAGAGGCTTTAGTTTGAGTTAATTCACTGAGGAGAGCTTGCAGGAAATAAAATATATTTACACACGCTTATACAATGTAAAACTTCCTTCTTATCTTCGTCTTTCCATGAAAATTGTTTCCAATAAAACACACACACTATATCATAAGCAGGATTAATTTTTAAAACATCACAGCCAGTGGCGGACGTAGATTTTTTCGGGGGGGGGGGGATTTGAATAGGTAGAAAGAATACTAAAAAGAATTAACTTACATTTTTAATTAGTTTATAAAACTGGCCACTTACATTGCATATATAGCCTTTTTTCAAATTTCGGGGGATATATCCCCCCCTGAATCTCCCACTGATCACAGCACTAAACAAATTAAAGAAAGAAGTTGCTCCACCTATTTCTCACGCTGGGTCTCACAATTATAATATAAAATTTAACTGGGGACAAATATCTGTTAGATCAAGATTAATTAACAGAGAACAATATATTTTACTTGTAGTCAATAAAAAATAAAGTATTAAGTATTAATTAGGGTTATCAAAGTTACAATCCATCAACTTTAATCAAATTCTTCATTAAGTTGACGCAAGAACTTCTCGACCACAGTCAGACACCCTAAATAAAATAAAAAGGTCCCACTATAAGAAATGGAAATGGAGGGGACGGGATTAAGACGAGTGAGATTTAGTTTAGTTAAAATGTAACTCATCTCCCTCGAAATGTCAGGAAGAAGAGTGGTCTAAGTAAATGGTAAAGTGTTAGGGAAATGTTTAGGTTTGTTGAATAGAGGACAGCTACATCACAGATTTCAATCAAGGATCCCGCCGAGATTCATCATGTAATCAGCCCGGCGCCTTTGGTACCACATTACCAATCTATTGAGGGAATTTGGTTATCAAGGTGTTAGAGAAGCCTGCCTGCCTCTACATGCTTTCTCTTTCTCTCTCCCTCTCAATGTAATCGTTTGTTAGGAAGCTTGTTCCGAAGCTCTGTTCACATCACTAAACTTCTATCGCTATCTTAAATGTGTACTGCTATTGCAGTTTGTTTTTCATCAGTGGTTATCTCTTCATGCTCTTATTAAATAATGTCTTCTACTTTGCACCCAAAGGTAAAAATGATTGTGGTGATACCAACAGTAATAATGATAACGGGGCATGTGGCCAGCATAGCGACTCCCACGGCTATTTTTTTTAAATTGGAGCCACTACTTTTTCATCAAGCAGCTCTTCAATTATCCTCACTACAAAACTACTATATACGTGCACCCCGTTCTAGATCGCCCTACTTTCGAGAAAAATACGGGGATCGAATCTGGGCCTCCAGATTCATTATCAAGAAGTCTGACCACTGGACTATGAGGGTGGTCAAAAATAGTAGTGGTAATAGTTATAATTGTGATAATTATTATAATTGAAATCCCTATTCGAGTCCTGAGGCAAATAAAGTTATTGGAGCTTGTAGCTTCCGTATGTTTGGATGAAGTTTCGAAATCGCTAGGTGGCGGGACCTAGGAGGTGGACCGGTGATTTTATCTACAAAACTTACCGGGGGGGGGGGGGGGGAGAGAATCCTTTCATTTAAAAACTACAAAGAAAATGTACAATACAATCTCAAATCGATGTATTAATAATTTATTCTCTCTGTATTTCTATAAAAATAATAGCAATAATACCTACAGAACAGAAGTAATAGAATGGCCAACAGATCTTCAGCAATGTGGCAAGTTGGAGTCTAATTATGGACGGACTTCCCCCCCCCCATCATTTTCGCACCCTGGTTAGGCCTTACCCTGAAGGTGGTTTACTGTAGTTCTTTCCAAAATATGAAAGTTCTTTGAGCTACTCAGATAACATTTCCACTCTGCTACTTAACTGTAGAAATTAGTGAAGAATATGCAACTCTCATTGAAAGCTAGAAGGAACACTGAGAGGTTTCCTTTCTTTTCTGCAGATTTTTCAGTCTCTTGTCTTGTATCGTGTTGAATAGTTGCACCCTCTGTGTTCGTGTTATAATATTTCCTTTTATTTCCGACCAGGGTGTAAAAATGGTCATCGATCAGAAGAATGTGAACTCTCTAAATACATTGTCTCTGAGATTAGCGAACAACAAGTGACCCTCATTAGGAAGGGACTCACTGTGAGCTAGGGCGGTGGATCGAGACCAGGCTTTCATGTTTTAGAAAGAAGCATTCGGTGATCAGATTTGTGTGCCGACTGCCTTTGCCACCAGAATTGCTTCTGTTAACAGTACTCATTTTTGTAAGAAGCTGTACTGATAAAGATGAAAAAGGCTTAATTTTAATTCCATTGGTCGAATAGGAACGACAAATCCTAAAGGTACATTGTCAGTATAATATCTTAGCTCCAAATCAGAGGGCTCACTCACTACCTTTACCACCTTTATGTGCTGACTGTCTAAAAATATCCGAGACTTACAACCACTATAGATAGGCTTGCCAAATTTCTGAAATGTTCAACCGGGACACAGGAATGCCCCCCAGCGTCGCGGGTATTCAAGGGTACACACCCTTGGTGGGTTTTTAGAGGGTATTTTATTCTCAATGCTATAAATAAATTGTTACTGATTAGGAACCTAAACCTAGGGTTGTAATAAATGACATAAGCATATAAATTTAAAAACATTTTATTTATAACATGTTAATATTTAAAAGGTAATTAAGTAAGAAGAAACACTTTGAATAAGGAATAAAAATTTGAACAATATTTCCATGTACTTTTCATTGGCTAGAATTTTTTTAGACTATTTTGGTCATCTAGAAAATCAGATTTAATTTTTACCGGGACGTGAAGTAAACCGGCCGGGACACCGGGATTTTGTCTGAAAACCGGGACAGTCCCGGTCAAACCGGGACAGTCCCGGTCAAACCGGGACGTCTGGCAAGCCTAACTATAGACTATGTATGGACTTACAGAGAACAAAAATACCTGGGCATTATTATTATTCTTATTTATTGTTGCTATTATTATTATTATTATTATTATTATTATTATTATTATTATTATTATTATTGCTATTATTATTATTACCAGCATTATTTTATTGTTATTGTTGTTGTTGCTGTTTATTCTATTGATTTTAGCAAAATCGCCTACATTCCCGATTCTAATTCTTAATTAAATCAAGCGCAGTATGTAGCATAAATTCTGCTCCTCTCCTTTTAAGTAATTTGTTATTCTGTAATGTCTTACTCGAGAACATGATAATTATCTCTGATGCAGAACACTGTGTATTGAGCTTGGCGTGCATATAAAAAAGAGAGATGGCCAATGACAGAAGAAGACGGAGGGAGTTTCTGGGCGAGGAGCTATAAAGATCCCCCCGCATCCCACCCCTCCACCTCGACATTCCATGTGCCAGGGTATAATTACGCCGCCATTAGCTCGCCCTTACTCCCTAATTTTCGCAGCCTATTGTTGCTTCTCGCTGGAGGCAGTGGGCGAGATTCCTTCCATAAAATTTATTACAGCTTACCTGCTGGACCTGTTGGGAGCGAGCGAGCTAGCACTATCTTGTCCTTCACGGTTAAACAAGGGCAGCCAAGCCAGGCCAGCAGTCTGCCTGCTTCTTCCATCTCTTTGTAACATCTTATCCTATCTATACTACATCAAACATGCAGTTTAAATATATATTTATATCAGAAAATTTTGGAAAAAAATTATAATACAAAAAAATTTCAGATGGAGAAACTTAAACTAAAGGAAAGGAGGATTTTAAGAAAAATCATAGGACAAAAATTTCAGGATAATAAGATGATATACATCAAGAATGAAACCCTGTACAAGAAAATTGAAAAACTTTCAGATACTATGCGAAAAAGGAGGATAAATTTCTATGGCCATCTTCTCAAAATGGGCTCTGTTAGAATAACCAAACAAATCTTTGACTTCTTCCGCAACCGCAAAACAAAACCCAACTGGTTTAAAGAAACTGAAAAAGACCTAGTTGAGTTAAAAATTACAGAAAATTCACTACTCGATCGAACGGCTAAAATAATAGCTAAAGACGAAAATACAAGGTTCCAAGACAGGTCGACACTGAAGTCCAAACATAATTTCTTAAATTATTCATTCTTAATTATTATATTACATTAGTAAAATGTTACCATGTTTCAAATATTTGCACGAGAAATTATCTGCAAATGTATTATATCAAAAAATTCGCTGACGGGATTTGCCGAAACAAGATTAAAATGTGGGAGAGCGAACATGATTGCTTAAAGGCAATGTAATAGCAATTTTTCTTTGTTATTAATATAATTACTATCGTTATTATTAAGTTATTTCTTAGCTTATTTTGCATTCTTTAACTTCATATAAGTCAAATCACGTGTTTAGAATGTTTAGGTTTACCAATGGACTCTTGTAATGAATCAGCCGTGTGCATTTGTATGCTATTTTCGGTAATGCCTTTTTGGCTGATGTTCATTTTAAACGATTCTGATATTGTGTGACAAAGGGGCGATGAGTTATGGAAAGTAAACAAACCCTACAAGTCCTGCGTTTGCCTTTGCGAAAGAGGAACCACGAAAAACCGAAGTTAAATTGGCTCGGATTTTTTTTTTATTGAAATCAAGTATTCAAACTAACATCCAAACAAGATACATACAAAATCATACATAGGCCTATGTCCTTGAAAATACCGGATGAGCAAAGCTCGTGTCTATGGGCTGTAATTATCATATCGTGCATATATTAAATAAGAGAGTAGGGAAATGTACAAATATACACACAAATTAAATACAATCTTAAACCAGTTAAACAAAATTTTTACAAAAATGTTAAAGTAAGAAATTCAAAATTACAAGAACAGAACTCAATTCTACAATAATATGATTATATTTAGAACTAGAAATGGTTAGAATTATTAAGATGAAACAGATAAAAGGCAAAACAATTATAATATTTAATTTACTATCATTAAATACTTATTTAATTTTTATCTTAAATTGGTGGACACTATACAATAAAATCAGGACGCTCAGCAATGAGAGTATTATAAAGTTTCATACCATCATTTGGACCATCTAATTGGCCTGAAGTGGCCCAGCATTTTATTTCTGCAATACGGAAACATTTCTTGTTATATTTTGATAATATTCTAAAGAAATAAATTGTTATGGGATTTTATGGTAATAAGTCAATAGCCTAATGTAAACTCATAACTAGGGCTCGGATTTTTAAATTTTTATAAACCCTGTTTAGTTTTTAAACATATATTTTAGTTTTTTACCATTTTCAGCATTTTTACAGTTTCATTTTAATAAGCATAATAATAAACATATTGAAAAATATATTAATTCATTTTATTTTCACTTAAATTTCCCTGGCTCTGAACCACAAAATTTTAGGAATACTTTTTGCTTAGATTTAGAACTACTCCTGTCATTTCCAACTCCACCACAAAGTCAACAAGAACGTTTTCAATCAATCAACTTTTAGAATACTTCACTTTCGGCGCCTTGCTGGATCAAACACTATGAATAAACTGCAAGTGTAAGCTTCCTAAGAACGCCTTTAACTTGCTTCTGAAGAAATCGGGGATTTCGGTTCACTTAAGTATTCCTTTACCGGGACAATAGGATACAAAATAACAAAATTACAAAAAGCAATGCTATATTTTATTTTACAAAATAATATACTGGCAAAATGAGCAAGATGCAAAATATAGGCAGACATTTAAAAAGCAATTTTTAGTAGAACGAAATAATTAGATTAGTTATTATAATTATTATTGTTATTTTATCGTATTTTACTTGAAACGAGACGAACATCGCCGAGTATACCCGATGTCTCACGAAGTGAGGGAGTGAGCACGCTATTTAGAGCCGTTGAATTGTAAAAGAGCAGATCTTTCAAAATCATAAAACGGCTTGCCTATAGTAATATCCCTATTTTATTCTAAATATTATGGATAGCCTATAAATTCGTTATTGTTGTGGCAGTTTGAAAAACTTATTCAGTTTATTGCAGATATTAAATAACTTTATTGATAAATCTCTCATTTAACCACTTCTGTCTAGACACGAAGTTAAAATAAAATTAAGAAAATTAAGGGTATATTCTGTCAAAATGCTGGGACGATACCACTACCTAAGATGAATTCCAGTAAAAACTTGAAGAGGATTTTTTACAGCTATATCCAAGCATGTTATAACTACAAGTTAATATTATACTATGTTAAAATAGAAAACTATACGTTTGGTTATTTTGCTAGAAAGAAGTGACCACAGGAAGCTGTAAGTTGTGGGCAGTGGCCGCTTCGCGAAGAACAAGGAGCTGTAGCAGCATACATAATGTTCTAAGTCTTGTGCCGGTGCCGGCAGATCAAACAGTTCGCGAGATCTTAATTTTCTCAATGCGTCAGACAGGGGTCTATTTGAAATTCATAATATATATGACAATCTATAATCTTAACACGACTGCGAATGCATAATGAAATCATCTCGTCTCTCTTGTTGTACAGGATACAAGAAATACTTTTATCGATCGAGCGTGTAAAGTATCAGAATACAACGTATATGAATCATAGACTATTTTTGGACTTTGCAATAAGTCCTCTACAGACACGTAAATAATATGTCATTCTACTAGATCAGTGAACGCCAAACCGTCGATCGCGAGCTACTAGTAGCTACTAGATCTACTAGTAGCTACTAGAGCTACTAGTAGCTCGCAGGGACATTTTCGGTAGATCGCGTCAAGAGTTCTCACTTGTGTCCTGGAGAATTTTGATTTTGAAGAAGACAGTGCTGCAGTGGAGTTGGAACTGATTGATTTTCAAAATGATTTATCTGTAAAATCGCTTTCTTCAAGCTCTGAAAATATTTGGCCTCTTGTTCCTGAAGAAAAAAAAATAGCAAATTTTGGTCCAGGCTGCTCTCAAAGTGAAGGCAATGTTCAGCTCTACAAATCTGTGTGAGGTTCTTTTTCCAGTATGAAATTTATTAAATACAGACACAGACTGACTGATGGACTTGGACAACTGTATTTGAATGGCAGCCACTACATACTCTCCCAACATTAAAAAGCTTGTTGATGGCAAAAAAGATATCCATCCTTCTCATTGAAGTTAATAAGTGTGATAAAAAAACTCTGCTCGTACATTTGTTATTTATTACTAACTACACTTCAATTTATTTCTTATGTACAATTCCATATCAATTTATTTTTGTTATATATAGTTTAATTAAAATTTATTTCATATTTAGGCAATAAACAAACGTAAGATTTATTTTAAGTTGGTAGTTCTTTTGGATATTAGGATAGTAGGATATTAAAACCGTACGGTAGCTCAGAAGCTTCATGAGTTTGGCGACCACTGTACTAGATTCATTCCAAACCTCCTTAAAATTGTTTCATTTTACTTCTGGCTGATGGATAGCCTAGACCAGCCATTATCAGTACGAAGCTCTAGACAGCCGGTTTTACTTGCTCCACTCCCGTTAGCGACTACCACAAGGAAACATGAGCAGCAGGCCGGTTTGTGGCGGTTCATGCGGGGGGTGATGACCTATGCTTTGATGTACTGTCCTCCATGGTAAATGAGCATTACCCGACATGAATAAACAGGAATAAACCTGACCCGCTGTTGAGGGAGCGTACGAATGATGTTAAAATTTCCTTCTTTTGCTCCTCTTTCCGTTGCTCCCATCATGCTTATGTACTGAGCAGGCAAGCTCCAAATCGGACTGCTCAGTACTTGATGATAGATGACTTAGACCAGTGTGATCCAACTCTTCTTTAGTCACGAGCCAGATTTTTCCCCAGGAGGAGCGAAGACACACGTTATGTTGTAAATGATGATGAGTGTTGGAATGCAGATCCAGACCAGAAATAAAGCCACGGGAATGTTGTAGATGGTGTATTATTATTATTATTATTATTATTATTATTATTATTATTATTATTATTATTATTATTATTATTATTAGTTTTATTATCGTATTAATTTCTTTTCTTTTTTTCCCCATAATTTTACCTCTACCTTTGAGGAACCTTTAAGCAACGCAGGCTCCCACGACCTCTCGGGAGAGGGATTATTTATTGGATCATACAGTGTACATATTTGTTGACCAGAGGGCCTCCCCGGATGAGTGATCAGCCCAATGCCGTGGCCACTTCCGAGACAACACGAACACATGAGACGAGACACGCCGTTCACACACATATTCACTCTGAACAAGGCGAGAATGGGGTGAAGATAATTATGACGGCCAGATGATATCCGGAGAACACAAGGGCAAAATTGTTTCACAGGTGAGGAAAAGCCCCCGAAACAATCCCCACTTAGGTAACTCGTCAAATATTATTATTATTATTATTATTATTATTATTATTATTATTATTATTATTATTATTATTATTATTATTATTATTATTCTTGACTTCATGGGAGGTCTAATATGGTTAACGTTGCTGACTATGGACTCGCAAATCTGAATTCAATAGCGGGTACTCCTCAAATTTTTCTGAGAAAGTCTGGAACTGGGTGCACTCAGCCTCATGACTCTAACTGCCGAATAAACTTGAAAACGCCGTAATTAGAGTCCCCCAAAAATCATTATCTATAGAACGATAAATCCAAAACAAAAATGCCATCTGTTTTCCTTATAATCGCTATTTAGTCCTCTTTATGCAAAGAATGCGAAACTTTGGTATTTGTAGATTTGTGTTCCGGTATCGGATTGCACTTGGGTTTCTCACCTTTCCTCACGCAAACTCTGGCGCCGGATGACCCTGAGTATAATCTTGTGTAGAAAATTTGCAGCGTGTCACGAACAGATACTACATCTCTCTTGTTCGCCGCTAGCAATTGTGTTTATGACACACATGTACAACACATCCTAGAATAAAAATAACAGCCCGATAACTCGAATTCGCAGGCATCTCCTAAACCTCCTGGTAGTTTTTGCTGAACACTTACGTCTGTTCAATGTTATGGACTTTCAGAGAGAAACATCTTATTTATTATACACTATAAGTCGGCTTGCCAGATTTCTGAAATTTTCAACCGGGACACCGGAATGCCCCCCAGCGTCGCGGGTATTCAAGGGTACGCACCCTTGGCGGGTTTTTAGAGTGTTTTAGAGGGTAGTTTATTCTGAATGCTATGAATAAATTGTTACTGATTAGGAATCTAAACCAGGGGTAATAATAAATTATATATGCATATAAATTTAAACTTTTTATTTCTAACATGTTAATATTTAAAAGTTACTTAAGTAAGAAGAAATACTTTGAATAAGAAATAAAAATTTGAACAATATTTACATGTACTTTTCATTGGCTAGGACTTTTTTTTAGACTTTTTAAGGTTATCTAGAAAATCAAATTTAATTTTTACCGGGACGTGAAGTAAACCGGCCGGGAAACCGGGACGTCTGGCAAGCCTAACTATAAGCAAGGCCCGGAAGTTAATGCTCTGTCAGTAGACGAATTTGTGCATGCAAATATGATCTAAAATTTATAAAATATGCTTTAAACTAATGGACGGTGGCGTCACCTTATATGGGCCCATCCAATAATTTGCTGTGTATCATTACCATGACTATTTATTGTTAATACTAAAAATCGTGTTTAATTGTTGAATCGCTCTAAAGCGAAAATCAGGCTATTATTGGCATACATATTAAGGACTTTTTTTACAATTCACTCATGATCGTTTGAAATCGTTCCTAAGTCCATTAATTTATTTACGGCTTACTCTGTCAATGCAATTCCCTATGATACTGCCGAAATATATTTTACGATTTGAAAAAAAGAGAGTTTTTACGTTCAGGGGAAAAAAGTTAATCACATAGCTGTTTTAAATATACATAAGGAGAGCCCGGGAAAGTTCGATTTTGAATTTAGATTTTACTTATGATTAAGAAAAATGATAGGAAGGATATTAATTGACAAAATAAAGTATTGTGATAGGCCTATAAGCCAAGAGTGTGGAGTACAAGATATCGGTGAGTGGAAAAAGAAAAAAGTCAAAGTGAAACGAACAAATGAATTAAGAAAGATTCGTTAAATCAGCAAGGGACAATAAGCCAGAGGGAAGAACGAAATAAGGGACGGGAGTTTGAAAAATTTAAAATCTTTGAGCCCACCCAATATTTTCAAAAACTGGCGCCCCTGCCAATATTTGGTATACTCTATCATTTAAGTAATTTTAATAACTGCACTCGATGCATTCTCTTCTTCATCTTTTACTTATTATCTTATTTTCTCATTCTTTTTTTTTCATATCCATAGTCACCAATTCTTTCACTTCTTCTTCTTCTTTTTCTTCTTCTTCATCTTCTTCTTCTTCTTTTCTCCTACTGCTAAATCTTCTACTTTTTCTAATAGTTTTTGTTGACCTTTACAAAAAGTGCAACAGACTGCAAAGAGATTGGTCTTTGTGACAAAAGAAAGAGAGAATGCATTAAAATTAATTACTTGTGCTAAAAAAGCGAACGATTTACGGTGAAAACATTTTTGTGCTCGGACACACACAGGAATGAATAATGACAGAGTTGGAGCCGGGCAATTTCATTATCGAAAACCACAAAGCGATGTATCGGAATAAAAACTCCCCAGCATTCCAAAACAAAGAAGAAACAAAAGCCTGCACATGTCCTTTTCTGCGCAGAAGTCATTTCAACTTGTTGACCGAACAGCGAAATATGTTGATGCCCTCATATTTCCACTTTTTCAGTGCGCACATAAGTTTTAGTGACATGCCACCTGCGATTTGCTTCTCTTTCATAAAAACACACAGCTATTTTGATTTCTAAAATAATGGGACCAGTGGCGTTCCTTCAGACTTCACTGTCTTTTATCTCTCCGACTATACCAGTTTTTATCGCGTTAATTATTAATAGTTCGCTTTAATGAAATTCATTCATGATAACGAATTCATGGTAAATGTAGGCTCACAGGAATTTTGTATTGGCATACTTTCCTTATTAGTGATCGTATATTGAAGTATTTATTTTTGCAAAGAAATAATTGTTGGGGAAATGGTTTATAATTGACAAGGTTACAGAATTACGTCAGTGCTTAACTTTGCATGAGATTGCAGAGAAACACTTGGAAGAAAATACTGTAGTTCGTATTAGACAAGGAGGCAGCCATTCTTCGGCTTCACAACGAGATGATCTTATTTCACTTGTCGATCCGTTTCAACATGGCGGAATAAAAGCCGAAATATATCGTCTCACAATCATATTGAGCTTAAAATAGTAAAAACATTAAAATATTGTAGGGCGGTATGTAATTTCAGGATAGAATACAATCCCCGTGCACTATTTTATGAATGTTGGTTTACCTGATCTTACAATATCCCAAACGTAGCCTACCCCAAGAGACCTAATGGTTTGCAACCTTTCCTTTGGCGAATTATTATATTAAACTATTAAACTTAACATTATTCAATTATATTAATTTGCATATCCTATGGTTCTAGGTTGAAGACAGTTTTGCAGTTGATGCAGCTTGCATTAAAGATTTTCAAACTGCATTTAAGAATAAGAATATACAAACAACTTAATTCACATTAAGACAAATTTTGTAAAATTGCCCACCCCAATAAGTAAGTTGGAGGCATTGGTTGATTCACTAGGGATTATTCAAACGTTCAGAAATATTTAGGGCCCGTATGACGACCTTCAGATATCGTATTTATCTACCAGATAGAGAACCTATCTGGAAGTTGGCCAAGAATTGCGTATTATAGTCTCCTGACAAAGTCTGTTTGGGAAGACAACTTCCAGATAAGCTAGCAGCAGGATGGAGTGGCTGACAAAGTACTGACTCCTAGTTAGGGATCTTGGTTGAAACAAGATGGCGCAAGCCGAAAGCTTCCTAGCCATCTGAATTTTAGAACTGATGCCGGAAGATTTAATTTACATAAAATTGTCATTTTATGCCCACATATGAATGAAATAGAATTGAACAAATAGATTAATGCACTTAAAACGATATGTTGTTATGTAATTTAATTGTACAAATACAAATCCGAGCTGCCGCACCTAGCGGAGGACTACCAAACTACAACAAACACACCTCTCTGCTCAGCGATGTAAGGACCATTTTACAAATTTTTACTGCGTTCTTGCCGGTAGCAGATCAGCGGTGGTATTACACGACATCTTCCAGTTAAGCTATCTGGAAGTCACGTATCTGGAGGATTTGTCAGCATGTGGTAATACAGGCCCTTAGGATCTGCATATGGGGACGTGGGTATGGAGCTAAAGGTAAAACGGACAAAGATACCAGTGGAAATTCTGAGAATTGGTGGGACCCTGATGGAATTGATGTGTTCCATAAAAAGTAAAGTACGGTAAAAATGTCGAAGAAAAAGAATAAAAACAATTAGCCTAACTTTGACTCAAATATCCTCTTTTAAATGTGCTACATCACTTCCTGTGGCTTAAAAAGATTGAATTTTGATAGTGCATATTTTTTAGTGGTTTTCCCCTTCGTTGTGTATATTTGGTCATTTGATAGTGCATGAATGCATGCATATTTTAAGTTTTTTTTATAGTGCATGGAAATTCTGTCTTTAGTGATAAATTGATAATGATATTTCAATATACTGTAGTAATATTGGGCACGTTTTTAAAGTCATCGATTAATTTCATCGATGCCATCGGACTTTCGTCAGGGTGTTTTAAGTCAACGGTCAATCCAACGGGAAAGCATCAGGCTGTTTGTAAACATACCGCTGTTTGTGGGTGATGAAAATCATCGATTCAAATCAGACTCATCGAACTTGATGGAGCAGAGAAGCAGACGACTGCTGCCACTAGCATAAATAAATTGAGTTTATTTTTGTACGAAAGCTAACGAACTGCTCTTCATCAGAGTGTGAGTGTTCCGTAAATGAAAGTGATGAGTTGATTTTTTTGAAGGCGGGGAAAGAAAGAAAAAATACTCTACATAAAAGTCTATTAATTACTATCGTTTTCCAAATGTCTCGAAACTGACAGCACAGGATATCCATCATTGTCCGTTGAGGTTAGATACCCTATTTAAATATGCAAAATGTTTATGGATTTTAATATGCTCAAAACATGACTTATAAGAATGGTATTGTATCCATTGCCCATATATGCCCATCATATAAGATAATTTCCACTGCTTGCAAATCCATGATACAATAATTATTATAAAATTCGAATACTCTTGCCGAAATCTATCAACCTGTTCGTCAAGTCAACAGTAATCAGGAGCTCATCACAAAATCATCGGCATTAATAGGACTTTTCCTCCGGTGGATTTACATAATATGACTATGGGCGGATTTCTATGGCCTAAAAAATAAGATATATGCATGCATTTATGACCTAAAAAACATTAAAATATGACCAATAAAATTTAAAATATGACTTTACCACTTACACATTGTGTATATTTTTTTAAGTTCCATTACAAATAATTTTATTAAAATACAATGTTATTTATTTAAAAATCTGTAAATTCTCAAAAAGTACCATTATAATGCAAAATTTACAAAATATGTTATGAAACTTCAAAATGTCTTTAATATGCACACAAATTTGCTAAAAATATGACCTAAATATGCATATTCGTACTAAAAATGCTACAATAGTTGAAAATGTCCTAAATATGCAGTTATATGCACAATAAAAGCCGTTCCATTTTCACCAGGATGTTTGGAATCGGGTTTAAATTAGTTGGAAACCTGAAATAATGCAAAGGGGAAAAATATGACATGTCATAGAAATCCGCCCCCTACATATGACTTTAAAAATGTGTCCATACCGTGTTCTAGTTTACCCACCAGTGTGGTAAATGATGCGCACGCAACTGCTTGCTTGGATTAATAGCCTTTCCACTAGGAATTAGCAAGAACGTATTAAAAGCCCCTTGTGATGAATTCCTTTCACAAGAAGATGTTTTTCGTGTACAAAAGACTGTCGGCTGCTTCTTTGTGTTACTTCTATCGCTTGGAGGACTGAAACCGGTAAGCAGTGGCGTGCCAGTATAGAATCATAAGCGAGAATATTAAAAATAATATCCCCAAGACGAACAAGAAAAAATGCATTATATCATGTGCATAATTATAATTTCTTATAATCTTTATTAGTTAGGGCTGCTAGACATCCGAAAAAATCCCAAAATTGTCATGAATTTTTTCTACTCTCATACGCAGGGTCGGCTCTAGGTAAGTTGGCGCCCTAGGCGGATATAATTTCTAGGTTATGTGGCGCCCTAGGTGGAAATAATTTCGGCCCCCTCTAAATTGCCATCTCAATCATTCCATTTTTTTAACAATTTGATTAAACATACAATTTCACGTTCTCTAGCATGGTATTGGTAAGTAGATAAATAAAATTTATGTGACTACTTAATTTTAGTACGGCTTGTATTTAGGAAGACTCTTTACCATATCAAGATATGCAGATTAAATAAAAAATTGCATTTAGTTGAAAAACTACATCATAGTTAAGTTTTTCTAAATGTTGCCGCCCATAAATGTTTCTAAAAATTTGCCGCCCTAAGCGGCTGCCTAGGACGAGCCGGCCCTAGTCATAGTCTTTACTCCAGCAAAGCCAGCACCAAAAAAGACGGCCCCTACGTAATAAACGTTACCAATCCAAAAGCAATTCAGATATGAAACCAACCTCCAGAAATAAATTGTAATTAAAGTGTGACTGTAATCATAATTATTGTTTACGATACTTGTGTTTTATTTTTCATTGTCATTTAATTTGTAATAGGCCTAAGTAGGAGGCGGATTTCTATGACATGTCATATTTTTCCCCTTTGCATTATTTCAGGTTTCCGACTAATTTAAACCCGATTCCAAGCATCCTGCTGAAAATGGAACGGCTTTTATTGTGCATATAACTGCATATTTAGGAAATTTTCAACTATTGTAGCATATTTAATATAAATATGCATATTTAGGTCATATTTTCGGCATATTTTTGTGAATATTAAAGAAATTTTGAAGTATCATATCATATTTTGTAAATTATGCATTATACTGATATTTTTTTAGAATTTACAGATATTTTAAATAATTAACATATTTTAATAAAATGAATTGTAATGAAACTTTAAAAAAATACATAATGTGTAAGTGGTAAAGTCATATTTTAAATTTTATTGGTCATATTTTAATGTTCTTTTATGTCATAAATGCATGCATACATCCTGTTTTTTAGGTCATAGATATCCGCCTCCTAGTAATAAGTATTTTCCAGGATGGATATTTACTTTGTAGTAGGCCTAGACTCTCTGATTCTGTTCGACTTGTGGGACTCTATTTGAATAACGATCACAAAATGGTAGTAGAAGACGATACCGCTTAAGCTTACACACAAATATATATTAAAGAAGTAGGTGCTTTAAGATTGACAGCAACCTTCCGCATACCGTCTCTGATATCAGCCCATTGCAGCTTTCTGAGAAATCATGTAAATTACATAAATAAATACAGTAAAACCTGTCAAGTTGACCACCTGTGTAAGGCCGGTATGGCACTATAAAATTCTTTGATAAAGAACTTTTATAAAGAAACGTTGGGTAATAAATATGACAGCGTAATAGCTCAACTTTTAAAAAGGAAAACTTTTATAAAAGTCCTTTTATCATATTTGAACCCTTCATCCTACATTTTATTAAATATTTCGTGCAGTTGTATAATGATGGCGAACAACAGGTGGTCTGTGGTGGCCACAAAGTTGTGTATCTCGGAATACGAACGATAGGCCTACTGCCTATACTATAATTTGACGTTCGTGATCACAAAAATCAAACACATGGAAAAACACAAAACAATAATACTGGTCTTTCCGGTCGCGGTAGCTAGAAATCGAGTAACCATATAGCAGATTGGATTTCGTAAACGCATCATTTGTCGTGATTTTAAAGGTCCCACCTTTAGGGCTTATAATTTGATCGTCTTTTCATTCATCCTAAAAAATCGATGTAAATTGTTTTTGTCCTCTCCTGCAAGTTCCTGCAGCAACTTATCCACGGTCTTACCCACAAACTTTTATTATTCTTTTTCGCCGCCAATAAAGCCAATATGATGGCTGCTTTTGCCGAAGTTACATTAGTTACAATAGAAGCTATAATGTCTTCAAATGTAGCTGTAGTCACACTAAAATTTTAATATACTTCGTAAAATCTTTTACATATTGTAATAATTGTATCTCTTATTTAAAAGAGCATCTTATTTATTTTTTATCCCGCGAGAGGCAATGGCAAATCTCCGCGGTATCACCCTTGCCTGAATCACCTCGGACGAGTCGTGGTCATCACCCCATGGCTTCGTCCCAGGTCTGAACCTGCCTTCGGGCAGAATACTCATCATCATCATCTTATTTAGGCCTATTTATTATTTATTTAAAAAACATCTTCGTCAAATAATTTTTATAGTGTCATACAGGCCTAAATGAATATCTGTCTTAATTGATCGCATTTTCAGGAAGCCGGAAAATTCTCCTTTGGTCCATTGCTGCGGTATAGGGGACGCTTTCGCTCTCCTCACGCAGCGCGCTCAGGTTCGATTCCTGGTCAGGACAGGTTTTTTTCCAGATTATTCCTCACCTGTGAGAAGAATGTCGGGAAACTTTAGGCTCTTGTCACCACTTACGATATCAATGACATAAATACCTTTCTGTTTAGAATTGCGTCTATGTGCAAGGATACCGACAACGGCCATATCTCAATTTTCCAAAATAAGTGACTTATGTACCTTTCTGCAATGACACATTCAATTGCGCATTCAATGTGACAGAAGAAGAAAGAGAGAATCGATTCCAATACACAGTGAAGTTCTGAAATGGTCACCAGTTAATTAAATATTGCAACACCAATAATTCAAATGCAGTGAAAGTACTGTTTCGATTATATACAGACATCGAGATGATAATGATTAAATCTAAGATGAAACAAACACTAATTACTACTTTTGAAACTAAATGCTGTACTGTAATGTCGCCAAACATTGTCATTAAGGCAAATATCCGTACTGCTGTAATTTACATCAACAATAATGATGATGACAATGACAGTCTAGTAATACTCTATATTAATATGTAATTACATTTAAAATAAATTTAATATTACTTTCAGTCCAATGTTATGTCCCATCTGAGAACCTATTAAGTATACCTTTTTATTATTAATCCTTCTGGAAGATAATTGAAAATCATTGTAACACGACCACCACCATATAGCCTATTGATCAGGTCTGACCAGGACTAACTGTCATCAAGTTACACAGGTTTTACTGTAGGCCTATGACTAAAATATTCATTTCAAAATGTAATACTTGCAGCCATTCTATATAGTTTTATATTCGTTTAAACATCTTAATTTTATCTTTTTAATAGTTCTAAAATAATTTCCAATAACTTGTATGTTTTTTTGACATATTGATTATGTGGTATGGTAAGTATAGCCTACTTTGTCCTGTGGGGGAACACTCTAAAGGGGAAAGTATAATATATAATTTAAAAAAACAGAAGGGGTACAGTTGTGTCCATAACATGAAAGCCTCGTCTCACTCCACCGCCCGAGGCCCGGGCTAACTTTGCGGAATGATTTCACAATGACTCCCTTCCCAATGAGGGTCGCTTATTGTTTTCTATTCCCAGAGTCAGTGTATTTAGAGAGTACACATTCTACTGAAGTGACGTCGATGGTAATTTTTACACTTGGTCGGAAGAAACGGACATATTAATAGGCTACAACACTAATACAGCGGGTGCAACTATTCAACATGATACAAGACAGTGGAATAGACAATCTACAGAAAAGAAAGAAAACCTTACAGTATTGCTTCTAGCCCTTTAATGAGGATCGCCTATTGTTCACCAATAGGCGAACCTATAGTTAAGGAGCGGGGGGAAATATTATTTGAGTAGCTCCAAGAACTGAAGCTTTCATCTTTTGGAAAAAAAACTATAAGCGAATATAGCCTACATTGTCGTATGGGGCAATACTCTAAAGAGGGAAGCATACTACTCTATTTTAAAAGCAGACGGGATATTACAGTCTGATTATATATTTTCACTCTGACTAACAACATTTTCTGTTTTTATGAACTTGTTTTGAGTTTACATTCATAAATCATAATGAATATTTGGAAACCATGGTTCTACTTACACTTTTTTCTTTTAACAATGTATATATACATCATACTTTAGCGTTACTAATGATGGATTGCATTTGCAGCTGAACTGATCTGCTATGCTTGGTTGCTTCCAAACAGCCTTTGAATACAACTTGCATTTTGAAACTCCCTTGCAGTGTGAAGGAGCAGCTGCAATGTCAGACGGGTTGGGAGGGAGGGTAGTACTTACCCAACACCTTTCCGATAAATTGCCCTGTCATAATTTATAGATTTACTCCAGCATTAGAGGCAATATCGAGGCACTAAACTTGCAGCGGCTTAATGCTGTATTAGCGGCTGATGTGTGGGAAATGTTCAGCCTTTACACGTGTTTAAGTATGCTGCATACACGTTTAACCATAAAACCAAATTACTGTACCTTAAACACAAAACTTGAGTTATGAATTTTTAAAATGTTCGCACCTTTCACATTTTTATTTTTAATCGTCAGTTTGTGAATATGTGTTGTAAATAAGTCATGTCGTATATGGAAATATTCCACCAAACTCCGTTGTAATTAAAAGTACGGACATTTCGATTTTCTCCCTACCTTTTTCGGCATGTACAAAATTATCTCAGCTTCATGAACAGTCATGGCCGTCCGGAAGGGGCCCTACCCTACCCTGCCCCCCTGGAAATGTTGTTTACACATAAATCTCTAAACTAAATGACTATAAGCAACTAATGTGAAATTAAGCTTAAGTTTTCCATACTTTAGTTGGAGTTGTTTGGAAAAAAAAAAGAGTTGTAACTGCTAGGTAACTTAGATATGAGCATCTAGAAATAATTACATCCACTAATCTTGAAATTATTTCTAATCAAACATTTTGTTGTAATGAAAGTAAGATAATGGAAGTATCGCATTTTATATGAATAGTACCTTTGAAATTATAAGGAGTAGAAATTTTCATTTTATTTTTATCAGTTTATTTTATCACACCTACTTTATCATTGTTATATTCACAAGGACAGAACACTGAAACATCTTCTCTGAACTAAAAAAAAAAGATGTAATTGGTAATTACATTTATAAGCCTTCAAGGTTATATAACCTATATAGTATTTTAAGTATTTTAAAACCCGCACAGTAATAAATATAGGCCTTTAGTTAATGTTATTAGTGAGGTTTTTTTATTAGTTACGTGTAGAAATAAATGTTTAAGAGCTTTCAAACAAAAGAAAGGAAAATCGAAATCGGTCCATTAGGAGCTGAGATACGACAAAATTAACTCATTATTTTAGATCCGTTTTAGAGAAAAGTGTGATAAATGTATTTTCATGTAACGTGAAAATAGAGAAAGTCAAGGACGCGCTTCGTGATATATGCCCAGAACACGGTTGAGAGTTTGCATTTCGAGTTCACGTCCCACTCCTTTGTACCTATCAAAGAAATAAAACCGATGATCTAGCCATCGGATGGTGGGCCTTGTATCGTCATGGAAGTAGGGCTACGAATATCAGTTTTCTTTTATCTCAGCAAAGAAAAGGATTAGAAAGGAGAAGAAGAAAAAGGAGACTGAAAGATAATATGTTTCATCTGATCTCTGTCGGGGTGATTGTGAAACGGAATAATCTGCTCTATCACAAAAAGCTCACGGTCAAATGTGCCCATAATGGATGTAAGGTTTTGTCGCTGGTGACAAAATGATGAAATAATCACCGGAAATGTGAGATGCACCTATAAGTTACCTGCTGGCTGAATGGTAGCCGCATCTTGTCCCATTAGAAAACATACGAGCATCCAGCCAGCCTTGATGAGGCTCCCTGGTGGGTGGTTACAACTCCATCAACATTAAATATCACTAGTATATTATATTGCAATAATAATAATATAAACAATATTAAAAATAATCCTCGATGAACTAGAAGCTTCGCGTCGCTAAATCGCACCATTTGACCAGGGCCGTAGCTAGGCGGTGGCGAGATGTGCCCCCGCCAAGGGCGCAGGTACAAAGAGGGCGAAAAATTAACCATGAAAAATCCCGCCTTTTTTATACTAGTGCAATTTATCAAGCAATAAAAATTCCACGTTAATGGAAGAAATCTTTCAGGTTATTAAAAATTACCGCACGTGAACTATCTGTAGTATTATGCCGTTTGTATACAAACAAAAAGCAGTCATGCGACGTTCTTTAATTAACACGTTTCTTATTGATAGAGTATGATAACATAAATCATGAACAGTATGGAAAAATGTAACGACAATAAAAATCCGAGGAGGTACCGGGGATCGAGCCCGGGCCTACAGATCGATTTAACTATACATTTTTTTCATTTTCTCATTGCATCTTGCAGAAGCTGTTTTAAAACATTTCTATTACAAATAAATACTTTTACCTATATTAATGTGTTACACATTTTAGTAGGCCTCAGGTCTATTATGTAATTTACGTTTGATACTAGATTTTTTTATTTCATTAATTTTTAAGTAGTTCAATCGTCTGAAAATAAGGTTTTAGTGCCTTGAAAGGCCAACACTTAGTTCATTTTCAAATGTCCCGTCCCGTTAAGAGAGTAGTGGTGGGGGAGTCGGGTGAGTCGCAATATTATTTTTTCCCTTTTTTTTTATCGTGAATTATTATTTTTTTATCATTTGTGAAATATTATGTTTGTTGGTGTTGCAAGGGTATTTTGTTATTGTGAAATATTATTTTACCTGTTTAAAGATCGTGAAATATGTTTGGTTTCACTGTTCGATATTTTGCATAATTTGTGAAATTTTATTTTGTTTTTTATATTCGTTTTTAAAAATTGTGAAATATTATGTATGGTGCAAGGGTCTTTTGTTATTGTGAATGTTTTTTTTTCTTTCAAATCGGTGTTTAAAGATCGTGAAATATGATGGTTGGTACAAGGGTATTTTTTTAATTGTTCGACATTTTCTATATTTCGTGAAATTTTATTTTGTTTTTTATAATCATTTTTAAAAATTGTGAAATATTATGTATGGTGCAAGGGTCTTTTGTTATTGTGAATTTTTTTTCTTCTTTCAAATCGGTGTTTAAAGATCGTGAAATATGATGTTTGGTACAAGGGTATTTTTTTAATTGTTCGACATTTTCTATAATTCGTGAAATTTTATTGTTTTTTATATTCGTTTTAAAAAATTGTGAAATATTATTTATGGTGCAAGGGGCCTGTTTAACACAGCAAGCTGCATTACCGGCGCTTAGTAGTGGTTGGCATGCAGCGGGGAGAAGATGCGCGTAAGAGGCTCGTTACATAAAGTATTATTATATATTTTTGTTACTGTATAAGGAAGAGCTAGCCTTCTTAAAAGGAGTTTTTTTTTTTTTTTTTTTTTTTTTTTTTTTTTTTTTTTTTTTTTTTTTTTTTTTTTTTGGTGAGGCAGCATGCAGAGAGGATTCCGAGAATTTCTATCCTACTTAATTCAAATAACAATCTGATGTCCCTGCTACTGCAGCCCGTTCATGATTTATTATTTACTGTACATTAGTATTAGTATTCTTTAGTATGATTCTTCTTAATTTCAAGTTAGCATCACAAGGTGCCCCATAGGCTTACTGGTATAATATAATGCATTTATGTAGAAAACACCACAAGGAAGTTGATACTAGTATAGTTCTTTCCAAAACATGACAGCCTCGTCTCACTCCACCGCCCGAGGCCCGAGGCCAGAGCTGACTTTCCGGAATGTCTAGTCAGCACGATACAAGAAAGTGGACTGAACAATCTGCGATAAAGAAAGAAAAGCTGGCAGTGTTGTTTCTAGACCTTTAATAAGGGTCGTCTGTTGTTCACTAATCCCAACAGTTAAGTAAGTGCAAGTGTTATCTGAGTAGCTCCAAGAACTGAAGCTTTCATGTTTTGGAAAGAACTATACGTGATGCGCTGTATGAAAGAAAACGGAAATACTTTGAACTCCCACAACATATGAAAGAACTAAAATTCCTGTTCTATGAAATAATGTAGTGTGATGTATAGTTAAATACCTTGATGTGTGTATGTACAGACTCCATAACACTTATTAACAATAATAAAGCTGATGACTAGGGTTCGGATGTTTATGACCCCAAAAAGTGGAAAATATGACTGCAAATATGACCTTAAAAATGACTAAATATGAACCAAAAATCCTAAATATGACCTCATAAAAGAACGTATTTTCTAAAAATAAACATTCCAATTTAAAACGTTTAATGACACTAAAGTATTACATCACATTAATTCAAACAGATAATCATTTTTAAAGAACTGAAAATATTTTTAAAACATGTCTATTGGAAGTTGATAACAACAAAGAAGAAAAGGCAATTGTGCTATTTCTTGTGATTGTCCCTTCACATTTCAGTTACAGTAAAACCAAAATATTCGTGACTTTTTCAGAAAAAAAATTGTAAGTCGACATTTTAGTGCACATACTATATAATTGTGCTCTTTTACCGAATTTATAACAGAATTATGACGTTAAATTACAAATGTGACCGAAATATGACCAAGACCATGAAAATGACCAAAATATGACTTTACATGCAAAATAAAAATGGTCCAATTAGGATAACAAATGTGCAATTCATGTTTAATATATGTTTGCGGGGAGAATGGAAGTCAGGATAAAAATATGGCATGTCATAAACATCCGAACCCTACTGATGACCAGTGGCGGACGCAATTTTTTTTCGGGGGGGGGGGGGGTTGACTAGGTAGAAAGAATACTAAACAAAATTAACTAACTTGCATACAGTACATAATTAGTTTATAAAACTTGCATATATAGCCTTTTTTCAAATTTCGGGGGGGGATACATCACCCCTATCCCCCCCCTGCGTCCGCCACTGCTGATGTCTAAAGCTAGTAGACAAAACAGCTGGATACTTGCAAAGTTACTTTAGTGAGCGCGTTGGACAACCCTAGTTAGCCGCAGTCTTCAAAAGCTCGAAGCAAACCCACACCAGTGTTAATTTCCCCCTCCCCGCAGTGCGGCGGGAGCTTTGTTCGGCGAGCCACATTCCGTCATGCGTGACAGCTCGCTCTGTGCCAGGTATGACCAATCAGGGGCCATGCACTGCACATGCCCTCTCAACATGCAAGGCATGACCAATCAGGATGCATGCCCATTGAGCACATGTATCCAAGACTACAAAGTCTCCTCTTTTTCGGAAGATTTGGCCTCTTTCGTTTCATTTTGTCCACCCACACCTCTTTTTATTCATGCATAAAACGTTCTCCTTGACCACTAACTATTTTTAAATATATATTAATTTTTAAATCTTTAAGTCCCATAAAGATTTAAAAAAAAGTGTGCGTGGAACGCCACGCAACAGAAGTGAAACTTGTTTAAATTTTTATTTTTTCAATTTTTTATTATTGGATTTTTCAATTTTGCATCATTGGACTTTTAAATATTGGGATTTTGGACTTTTTAAATTTTGGATTATGAATTTTTTAATTTTGGATCTTTGAATTTATTAATTTGGATTTTTTAAATTGTGTATCTTTGATTTTTTAATTTTTTAAATTTTGGATTTTATTATTTTTTTAATTTTGAATCTTTGGATTTTTTAATTTTTAATTTTTTTTAATTTTGGAAATTTAGGTTTTTTAATTTTGAATTTTTGAATTTTTTGAATTTTGGCTTTTTTAATTTTTTGTTTTTTAAATTTTGGAAAATTAGATTCTTTAATTTTGGATTTTTTAGTTTTTAAATTTTGGATTTTTAAAAATTATGGATCTTTGAATTTTTTATTTTGAATTTTGGATTTTTTTATTTTGGATTTTTTAAATTTTGAATCTTTGAAAATTTTATTTTTTGGATTTTTTAATTTGGATTATCGATTTTTTAATTTTGGATTTTTAGATTTTTCAATTTTGGGTTTTCGATTTTTAAATTTTTTATTATTTTATTTTTTATATTTTGGATTTTTTTATTTTTAAATTTTGGATCTTTGAATTTTATAATTTTGTAATTTTGGATTTTTAATTCTTTTATTTTTTTATTTTTTGGGATTTTTTAATTTTGTATTTTTCCCCTTTGAGTGTTTTATTTTGTCCTTTAAATCGTATAGCAGCTGATTACTCCTAATCATTGAGTTGATTGTTTTCTGTGCAGTCCGTTCCCTCACACCTCATTAATTCATGAGTGTGACACAATTTCGTGACGATTTTTGAGCGTGACACAAGCTCTGGATTTACCTCCACCACCGCTAAAGAAGTTCAAAAATTCAAATTCAAATTCGAAAATTAAAATATGATATAATTACCGGTATTATATTCAAAGGACTCTAGTATTTTTTAAATTGAAGTTTTGGTGTTATGAATAGGGTTCGGATGTTTATGACGTCATATTTTTATCCTGATCTCCATTCTCGCGGCAAATGCAAATTAAACATGCACATTTGTTATCCTAATCGGAACGTTTTTATTTTGTATATAAAGTCATATTTTGGTAATTCCCATGGTGTTGGTCATAATTTGGTCATATTAGTAATTTAACGTCATATTTCAGTCATAAATTCGGTAAAAGAACTAAATTATGCACTATGACGACTTAATTTTTTCTGAAAAAGAGTCACGAATATTTTGGTTTATTACTGTAACTGATATGTGAAGGGACAATAACAAGTAACAGCACAATTACCTCCTCCTTGTTGTTAACAGCTTCCAACAGATATGTTTTTAAAATATTTTCTGTCCACATTCGCAGTGGTATCTGGAAACATTAACACATTAGAAGTTCTTTACAAGTATAACTGTAAATCACCTGTAAAATTGTTCAAAAGTGATTATCTGATTGAATTAATGTGATGTAATAATTTAGCGTGTCATTTATTGTCAAATTTGAACATTTAATTTCAGAAAATGTGTTCTTTTATGTGGTCATATTTAGGACTTTTGGGTCATATTTAGTCCTTTTTAAGGTCAATTTGCAGCCATATTTTCCAATTTTTTAGGTCATAAATATCCGAACCGTAGTTATCAATAACAATTAGTACAGAATTTTTCAGATACAGAATGAGGACATATTAAAAATTTCAGATCTCTGCATGCCCTAGATTGGGCTGGGCATCGCACCAGACAAACAGACAGACAAATAGACAAACAAACACTATCTTGGATATATGCATTCATGAACCCCATATTATTGTCTCTGTTGGATATTACATGAGAATATTACAGGAGAAAAATTCCTCTGACACTGGTATTTGAACCACTGCTATTCGTGCCACTGCTCACCAACTGAGCTAAGCCAGAGTTCGCTCCACAGCGCCAGATGGAACCTCTTTCCTATGACTGATTACCCTTAATGGTCTACCTCACTGACAGACAAGTTATGTCATATGCAGTACTGTGAGGCACACTATAATATTATAGGAGAAAAATTCCTCTGGCACTGAGACACTGTTTTATTATGTAGACTAGCAAGTGCCCGCGGCTCCGCTCGCAATTATTAGACTAATTATTCAACTGCTAGATTTTAAATAATTTATTTAAGAGCAAAATATTTAAAACACATTTATTAACACTTACAAGCGACCATTCATAAACTAAACGATCAATGATTAATCAGCTAAAAATTCGGCTTCGGGGTGCATTTCACGATTAGAAAGCGCCGTCCGGGAAAAGCGACCTCGGATTCGAGTTCCCTGGTCCCAATAAATCCTTCATAGTGAGTTCCGTCCAAATCGTTTAATGTTCTCCTATTTTGGCCTCCGTTTTTTATCCCTCTTCCGTCCACCTGCGTAAAAAATGAGACATCTGCTTCCCGTAACACTATAAAAATGAATCCATCAGAGCGGGCTAACAAAATCGAAGCGATCGACAATTTGATGCTTTATGTTGAAAAAATCGATTTCACCGGTAAGGCCTACTATTCTTTCTGGATTGTTATGTCTACAAGGCAAGAACACCTGAGAATCATTTTACAATTGAAATATTTTACTGAAAATTTGTGTTTTTATAGCGAAAAATCTCATGTTTTCTGCCATACTTTCGCTCATAACTCGCGAACGAAAGCTAAAATTAAAAATTCGGCTTCCAGGTGCATTTGGACATCCTTCAGTCCATATGTGTTCAAAATTTAAGATCTCTGCGTGCCCTAGACAGAACAGACTGTCTGTAGAGGTAGGCTATACAGTTACAATAGATCGTTACAATATGAGTGATCGTTAATAAATTTTAATTGAGTCCTTTGGGACAGGCAGGCTTACGTATTTGAAGACCCCAGTATGTACCCTAAATTATTTGAAAATTACTCATAATACAAATATTTAGATTCTGTTTTGAATATAAATTTTAGTTTAAATAAGCACTTTCTTTTATTGGTATAATGTAAGGTACTTATTCCATAACTCTTCAAAATATACAACTTCAAATATACAAGTTATCTGGTAATCCTGCAAATTTCAGTAGATAGTAGCCTACAACAAGCTCAGTATGTGCATTGCTGGATTATCAATCAGAAGTGAACTAAGACATGTACACTTGCTAAGTAGGTGTTTGAGCATGATTTGACATCTATCAAGAAAGCAAGTACCACCAAGCCAGTACGAGGTTTATTCCTTTCATATGTGCCAATTTCGAACATGCGTCAAGAAGGCAGGGCTAGAAGAAACCAGCTAGAGTATGATGTTTAGATATGTTGTATTTGTACTTGCGTAATATAAATTAAATCAGAGCATGCAGTGCATAATCTGTTAGAGCAAAAAATAACAAAATATTTAATGCAATTCTATAGAAAATTAATATGTGTAGAGATGTTTAGCTCGAATGTTTCGTGTTCGAGTTATGTTGTTCGCAGACAGACGGTCACTCACAGTTTTGGCTGAAAAGGCATTTTGGTACTCCGAAGCATTTATTTCTGTGAAATATCGACTTCGCTCTGAGGTGGTCCCGACATTGGGCTGATCACTTGGGGAGGCCCTGCATCTCCTTGTCTGGTCAAAAAAATATTATACGACCCAACAGATAATCCCTCTGCCGACAGGTTGCAGGCCTGTAAGACCCGGGCGAGGTGGGTCGCATAAACGTCCCTAAAAGGGAGAGGTAAAACAAAGGGAAGAAAAAGAAGAAGAAAAAATATCGACTTCGAATTTTAGGGTAGAATACAATCATGATACAATTCTTCTGTTTGCTGCCTGCAATCTTATAGTAAGTTATCTGTGCACAAAGAAAGTACATTTTATTAATTATTCATGTGCAGAAGAAGCTCTGGTAAAAGTAAATTGACGTAACTGTTGGAAATATGAAACTGTAGTAGTCGACTAAAATTAAACGAATTTCAACTTTTTCTTACACCTTAGGTATTTTATCGTATGCATTAAGAGACAACACAGTCTAGTTTTAATGCAAGGTCTTTATCAAACAGGTATTTTTTTAAGGTATGTGTAGACTGGATCAAAAACGTGAAATTATTCTATTTAACTTGTATAATTAAAAATAGTATTTTGAAGGTTAAGGACAAAATGAAATATTATTACGTAATATCCTTTGTATCATAAACAACTACTGGGTACTTTTGATGACAGGTGGTATTTCATGGCATAATACGTGGACATTAACATAACAGATTGCATGTGTGTGCAGTAGTCTAATACCAGTATTAATTAGTTTTAATGAAGTATATGCATAAATTACGCCGGGAGGACTCAAAGAAAGATTGCACAGCGCAATAAAACAAAGCCTTTCTGCATGTATCGGCATATTGGTTTTGCCGAACCACATAAAAATCTGGCAACCAGAAGGCCAGTACCGACCACCATCGTAGCGTAGAATTTAATTGCTTGTTAATATGAAATTGCGGAGAAGGACTAAAAGAGTTTTATTGCTGAGCGTAATCATGCAGTTTATGACGTCTAGACAACTCCAAGAAGCTGAGGAGAGGGTTTCAGAAACAGGAGGAATTAAAGAGAAAAGGATGGTAGAATATAACATTATTAAGAATGAAACGTGACAAATAATTCTGAAAAAGAATAGCCTTAGTCTCTCTCTCTCTCTCTCTCTCTCTCTCTCTCTCTCTCTCTCTCTCTCTCTCTCTCTCTCTCTCTCTCTCTCCAGAAGACCGTCTTAGATCTTCCGCATGAAATGGCAGTGCAGTTACTTCTAGCCCACATCCCAAAGGGCAAAATTTGTCTGCCGAACTTTCTACAGGAAGGGCGAAGACAGCTTAGCTGGCTAGTTTCGCTCAAAATTCAAGGGGTTGTTTTCCACTTCCCTTAAATACAATATAATAGTGTCCTCCCATCTACGCCTAGGTCTTCCAAGTGGTCTCTCTCCTTTGGGTCTCCCAGTGAGTATTTTTTAGATAAGTTTCTTCTCTCCCATGCGCGCAACATGATCAGCCCATTTCATCCGCGATTCAATTGCCCTTATTATATTCGGTGAGGAGTACAGGTTATAAAGCTCATCATTGTGCAGTTTCTCCAGTCCAGTCCCTCTTTTCATCTCTCTTAGGTCCAAATATTTTCCTAAGCACCCTGTTTTCGAACAAGCTGCTATATATATACGGTATATTATATGGGTACCTATTTTTTAAAAAAATCTGTCATAATGCTTTCTTTGCGGTCTTGTCAACTGCATTTTCATCATCCGCAATGTCTGTTCTATTAGACGGTAACCTTTGAACCTAAATCTATTTATATTAATAAAAACCAATTACCAAATGGTTGTTGCCGCATCACTTGAGAACGGCTCGACCGATTTAGCTGATTTCTTTTTTGTAGTGTTCGTAATTGTCAGGACAAGGTTTGTATGAAAGAAAATTTTTGGAAAATCCACGGGAAAAGTCGGAAATGTGAAATGAGGCACAGTTAGAGAGTTCTGCTGTCAATTGTTTACATAAAAAAATATTAAAAAAATTTAAGTGTGACAAAAGAAGAGTGACAAAAGAAGTGTGACATATTCACAGTTTGAAAGTTCCGCTTTCACATGTTTTCATAACAAAACAAACAAAAACAAAAAAAAGTGTGAGTCAACCAAGCCAAGAGTGTGTATGTTTGTATGTGGATATGTGTGTTCCCTATACAAATCTACATTTCTTGACCAATTTGTACAAAATATTGCACACATACCCAGTTAAGCCCGGGAAGTAACGCGGCACAGGCTTCTTCTCCGACAGCCGTGTACTGCGGGTTATCTAAACTCAATCCGCAAGGCGCTATTTATCATATTCAGTGCTATTGAGACGTAGGCATCACTGTGTCCCCTGCAATGACGATACAGACTTCTTCTCCGACAGCCGTGTACTGCGTGTTATCTAAACACAATCCGCAAGGCGCTTTTTACCATATTCAGTGCTGTTGAGACGTGAGTTGTATGTCAAATAATTTAATTTCTGTTTGTATTTTATTGAAGCTAAATTCTGGAGTTAAAAATGGTTCAGTTATTAGGCCTATTCAATTATTGCAATTTGACCTGAATTTAGTTTAGAGAGAAAATCCACAAGGGATAGCAGACCCAGTTATTAGGCCTATTCAATTATTGCAATTTGACCTGAATTTAGTTTAGAGAGAAAATCCACAAGGGATAGCAGACCCAATTATAAGGAAACACCTGAGGGTTCAGCTTACTATTAAATCTGCACGACACACACACACAAATATATCTATATTAATAAAAATGAATTTCCAAAATGTATGTTTTCGCATCACTTGAGAACGGCTATACCTATTTGGCTGATTTCTTTTTTGTTGTGTCCGTAATTGTCAGGACAAGGTTTGTATGAAGAATTTTTCTTTTGGAAAATCCACGGAAATAGTCGGAAATATGAAATGAGGCACAGTTAGAGAGCTCTGCTGTCAATTCTTTACATTAAAAAATAAATGGTGCAAAAATACGTTGCACAAACTTTCTCGCATATACGTGTTAAAGGCTAGCACAGAAAAAATTAAATTAAAGAGACAATTAAATTTTACTTATTACATTTTCATAACACTAACAAGTATCTAGAACGGAAAGCATCCGGGTCGATCTTTATGTTCAATGCTTTTACCGTGAAATAATAATAATAATGATAATAATAATAATAATAATAATAATAATAACTAATAATAATAATCAATGGCAGTAAAACTGCATATTATTAGTACTACTACTACTACGGGAAAATTCAAATATAAGTCGCACCTTGGGATGAATCGGTCCCACCCAATCTATCCTCACCGATGCAGTTTCTTTTATACCACGATCTAGCGAATTCTTCTGTCCTAGTATTATGAAGAAAGTCGTGATTGGACGTTGGAGGTGTGACGTCTTACCGCTAGACGAGAGGTGGCAGGCTGACAAACCTTTCGGGAGATATAATATGCCACATTTTCGAAACCTACAAACAGTGTATCGTACATTATTCGAAAATGCAAGGGCGCTTCGCTAAGGCTGCCGCCTCCGCTTCGCGCACTTAACTATGTGGTTAGTGTCATTCATTATTTAGCTATATGCAACAATATACAAGGGCAGTTGGTCACTCTGCTTCGCTCAGAAACAAAATACATCACACAGTCCATGCAAATGTGAATATCGAATGGGGAAGCTTAAGGGGCGACTTATATTTGAATTTCGCCACAACTACTACTACTACTTAGGTTATATTGCACGCTTTAACTGCATGTAGGTCATACCACGTGTTTAGTATGTTTGCGTGAAACATTAGTCTATATCAGCGTTTCTTAACATTTTTGAACCCGAGGACCTCTAAAATGAGTAAAAAAACTTTACGGACCCCAAATTTTACATCCAATTTATAAAAGTAGGCTATATGTAGGCCTATATTCTTAATATTTGGGGTATTAAATTATAGGTCGTTATAACGAAATACATTTTTTTTTAATCCGACGGAAACACAGTTATTGAATTGGAATGAAACTATTGGCAGTAAAATTATATTTTGAACAGACTTTAATATGTATTACCAATTTGATAATATAATTAGGAATTATGTTATTACTCACTTTTAATGAGACGGTTGAGCTTGACGCCTCTTGCAGAGTTCCTTTTTTTTTTGGCTCAATATTAGTCAAATTTAGTCGATATGACCTGTATTTTCGAAGATTTTAAACCTTTGACATCTAGTGTCCATTTTATGTGAAACATTTCTACTTCTTTACTTCCCACTTGCTTTATGATATTTTGTAATTAATTATGTCTGCGGACCATCTGCACCGTGTTCGCGGACCACCAGTTGAGAAACGCTGGTCTATATTAACAACTCATTCGCGTCATGTTTCTATTGTTTAGTGATGTCTTCTTATGTGATATTCAGTTTGAACGATTATAATATCCAGTGACATAGCGGCGATGAGTTATGGAAAATAAGCAATCCTACAAACCCGGCGTTTGCCATTGCGAACGACGGAACCATGAAAAACCCAAGTCAATTTGGGCGGCCACGAGGTTTGATTTGAACTCAGGACCTCTTCCCTGTTAGCCCATAGGCCTAAAACCTCGCTGTAATTGGTTTTAGTGTGTTCATTGCGACTGAGCTAAACTGATTGCATTTCACAACAATAAGTACATTAGGCCTATAGTTTTCTTGTTACTAGGGGCAACAAAATGTCATTCATATTTTAATTGACATTTATGTTCTGAAATTCGCATTTAAGCTGTCCTTATTTCGTTTTTATCTTGATATCTATTAAATGTACAAAGAAATGTGTTAAACAAAAAAATGTTCATTTTAAATTTTTCTACAACTTTACTGTGATAGGTTTTCATGTATCGCCTACTGTAATGGATATAATCTAGAAAAATTGAAAATGGATACGAGTAAAGTGCCCCTTAAGTCATTTTTGCGGTAATACGGATATAGCCATTTTATTAGTCACAGATAAGACTTTACAATTTTAAATTTTTATTAAAATCGTTAGAGCCATTTTTCCAAAAAACAATTTTTTTAAAAAAGTGTTCATGAAAAGTCCCCTTAATATTTCAGTTGTAAAACTAAATTTCTGGGCGGTTCGACAAAATTTCGAAAAAGTCCTTAATTCAAAAAATGAAGTAAATACAATGAACCGTTTACCCGCTGTGCTTGTCCACAGACAGACGGACAGACGGACAGACGTCATTCCAAAAATATTTTTTTCGGTTTCTAGGCTTCATGAAACGTGCTCTCCCGGTGTTATCTCGACTTCGATTTTTTGTCACGATCACAATACTTTCTCTATACTACGTATATGCGAGAAAGTAAAAGATTAAAAAATTGAAGTGTGACAAAAGAAGTGTGACTTATTCACAGTTTCAGAGTTCCGCTGTCACATGTTTTCATAACAAAACAAACAAACAAACAAACAAAAAAAAGAAAAAAGAAGTGTGATTCTTGCAACCAAGCCAAATCGAAAGTGTGTATGTATGTATGTATGTATGTATGTATGTATGTATGTATGTATGTATGTGGATATGTATGTTCCCTATACAAATCTACATTTCTTGACCAATTTGCACGAAATTTTGCACACATATCCAGTTAAACCCGGGAAGTAACGCGGTGAACACTAAAATTCAAACAAACCACTCCTCCCCTTGAAAATGTATGTAATTTCTGAAAATACTATACTGAAAAGTGAAATGCAATTCAATTATCATGATAACATTGTACTGTTTAAAGTGTTCACATAGAGCTTTGGGAACTATATAATACAGATTCTGATGCTATCGATGTAATACATTGGAGAAAATAATTAATGAAAAGTTAAATCCACGAAAATAAAGCACAGTGTGATGCAGTCACATAACTTTCTCTACCCTTAATATGGAAAATATCATTTTCTCATTTCACATTTTGATGTAGTATAAGCGGTCATATTGCAGGGACAGCTTAAGTGTGTGCCAGTGAGTATGCTATATCAGAAGTCGGTAAAAAAATCCTATCCGTTGATTCGTCACTCATAGATGTAGGCTTTGTATAGGGATGTTTATCATAGGCCCTAAACTTCTACAAGAAGACAAAATAGGATGGAACATTTTCAGCCCTATGCCCGCAGTATATTATGTTCCAGGTTTTGGGGGAGGAAAGTATGAAAGTTATATTGAATATATATATTTTTTGTTAATTTCAGCTTCGAAACGGTTGTATGATAACAAGAGAGTGAGAAATAAAATTTTCCATAAAGACAATACAATCTTATGTAGGCCTAATCAGAATTTATGTTTCTTCTTATTTCAACCCCTCCCAGGCATGGTGTGTAGAAGCAACGGAATGCAACATTCGACATCCTCTATGAGCCATAAAAAGCTATATCTAGCGTTTTCTGAGGGACTAGTTTGAGTGTGATAAGTCGTTCTTCCGCAAGTTCTATGTAGGCCTACATATTATCCAAGGCCCTTGCGTTTGAAAATCGAAAGTCCTTCATAAGTTAATTTCAAATTACAAATAAAAACCCGGGCAACGCCGGGCCTTTTAAGCTAGTTTTTTAAGGTATTTAAAAACAGCCATGGCAAAATATTAGCATTTGTGTTGTTAAATTTAGCGTGAAAAATAAAACGTTTTGGGGACAAACTGTTATTGTACATTGTAGATGAATTCATTGGCTGTGGTCGCTTAGATGTCTAGAAAAAATCTTGATGTCGCCATGCTAAAGCCATAAAACACGAACGTAGCGTTTAGCGTTCATAACATGCTCAAAACCAATCAAGTTGGTTTCAGTATTTGAATTTCGATTCACTTGTTAACTCTGCACCACAGCTGCCTTCAAACAATGCGACTGGTTGTTATTATGCTGCTTTAATGCGGCGTACAAAACACAAGAAATATCTCATTAGAACCTCAGAAAGGCTCTTAATGGACATCAGAAAAGTTCCGTCATGTTTAACTTATATGCGATTATTTTTTAGAAATATCTTGTTGGATATTGTTCAATGTTGTTTAATTTCAACCAAATTAAGCTAACTAAGCCGAGAAGCTTCTAAAATACTGAACGAACACAGATTAATAGTAACTTATAAACCTCGGTAAGGAATTTCAAGTCGGAAGGCACTAGCAAAACAAAAAAATTTAGTCGCCATTAAAAGTTACATAATTATAATATAGCATTAAACCTATTGTCGGTAGCGTGCACGCCTCTAGATCCGAAGGTCGCGGGATCAAACCCGGCGGCGGTCGATGGATTTTTCAGGACGTAAAAATCCGGGCACGGAGTCCTCCAGGAGGGACTTTAAGCTGGGGGGCCCATGTCGTAGAATTACGGCACGTAAAAGAACTCCAAGCCTAAATTAGAGCCTCTGGACAAAACTTCCCGGCCCTTTCACGTCCAAGAAATATACCTTAGTTTCCGGAGGGGGGTTGTGAGGCGATGGGCTTACCACCTGTCCCTCTGCCCTCTCTAGGAAAATAAGAGTAACAAAATTCACATAGGTAAACAGAAACCTTCACTTGGAGGCCCTTCGGCCCCCACAATGGGGGCATAGGATTCGAGAGAGAGAGATTAAACCTTTTGGAAATTATGAAGAACTCCCCCCCCCCATTAGTTCTTTACATCTAATAATTATAATATTTGAGCTAGTGTTTTCGTGTAAACCCAGCGCCACCCATTAACAAGACCCTATTCTGCTATTCAATTGTGAAATTAATTAAGATGGCCTTGCTCGGTTGCCACAGCAACTGGGGAAAAAAGGAGCATCGCTGAAATCGATTATTGCAATATAACATTTCAATTTTTCGAACACTTCGATTTTGTTAACCTGATATACTTTATTCATTTGTTTATAACATTAAAACATGCAGAGATCTTATTTATTTACGTAGGTGGACAGATGTTTATTGCATTACGATATACAGTGCGTTTCACGTAAGAGTTGGCCAATCATGCGGGTTTCTGCGTCGCGGTGACCATAGTTCTCACTCCCAAGCGATCGGGTGAAATATCCACACAAATAAAACCGCTAACGGTGTAATGATTCAGGCTCTCACGATTACAGTTAAAATTACAATGAAAATAACCACGTACCTCATCACAAGAGATGATGGAAATGTCTTCCTCCTGCATCCACACAACACTGGCACTTATTAAGGATTTTTTTTTTTCACGCACATAAGTTCAGCTTCCGAGATAGAGTTAATTTCTCTTGTGACATTGTCTTTAGGTTCTTCTAACAGTATGTGACTATTATTTATGGGGAACTTGAAAAGTAAAGTGTATAGTTCAAACCCCCATTATTTAAAAGAACTTAAAGACAATACCACAAGAGAAATTAATTTTATCTCGGAAGCTGAACTTATGCGCGCGAAAGAAAATGTCCTGAAAAGGTGCCAGTGTTGTGTGGATGCAAGAGAAGGACATTTCCAACATTTCTTGTGATGAGGTACGTGGTTATCTTCATTGTAATTTTAACTGCTGAATCATTGCACCGTTAGCGGCTTTATTTGCCTAGATATTTCACCCGATCGCTCGGGAGTTTGAGCTGTGGCCGCCGCGACGCAGAAACCCGCATGAATGGCCAACTCGTACGTGAAACACACTGTACATTGTTTCAGTCTATCGTAAAACTTTCATTTCACTCACATAAAAATGTGACTGATTATTTCAAAGATTTAAAATTCGAAGAAAATAATGCTCAAAGATTTTTCCCCCCATATATAGATTATAATTAAAAATAGGATGGCATTGTGCAGGCAGACTTCATTTAGTTGTATTTCATGTATAGTATGTGGAGGGTCTGGAGGGCTAGGCACAAGAGCATGTTGTGGAGATAATGAAAGTAAGTTGAGTACGAGGAATGCATATAGTGAAGCAGAGTCAAGATAATCCCAGTCATTGAGTATGTTCCGTCAGACATGAAAAGAAAAGCCGGCTCTCGGGATTAGTTCCAGTGACCCCAGCTGAAGAAGAGAAAGAGGGAAAGATCCTCTGGTAAACACCAGCAGATACACGAAGATAACCGACCACTTCCGAGCTTGTCGGCGCGCTTGTTCACTCCAACCAAGCCAGCACACATGAACAATAATCGTAGTTGTGGCGTTGAGTGAAGAGCAACTTTGTGTTTCGTTTGTGACTGGAGACCGCCTGGATGGGTCAAGATGAGGGCGGCCAAGGCGTTATTGCTCTCATTCCTCATTCTCACCTTGGCCATTTCGCCCAGCTGGACTCGGAAATGTGAACGAATTGCAATCCACTTGTGTCAGGATATCGGCTACAATTTCACTGTGATGCCTAATTTCATGGGCCACGAGGACCAACTTCAAGCTGACAGAGCGGTAAATATCCATCTTTTCAAGTGTGATGTGTTTGAAGCAGCATGCTGTTTTACTGTGAAATGAATGTTGACGTGTGAAAATGAACTTACTTAAAATTAGTTTATTTGAACTCTTTAAACGATTTTTAATTTTGTTACCTTCAGTTCTAAATTAATTAAGAAAGGCAGTTTTTTTAATTTTTTCATACGTAATTTTAGCTAAAAAAGAGTTTTCGTTAAATTACTTTTAATCCACTTCGGTTATATTGTGTTATCGTTTTAACACCGGCACCGTTTCATTCTATATTTCTTTTAACTATTGCATTATATCTTGGATCATTATTTTCAAACTCGGAATAGAAATTAGACGCTAAAACAAATGAAAATGAATAAAGGTTCCAAAACTATCGCAGAATGTAATTCATACGTCAACATGTGATATAGGCCTCGAGAAATAAAGCAGACTTCGGTCTATAAGCTCCGTGCTTTTTAGGACCCTGCAAAAATTAATTACAGTAAAGTCCCGCTAATCCGGACTAGATGGGACCAGACCCTGTCCGGATCATCGAAAGTCCGGATTAAACGGAATTTGCCTTAAAATGCACGTACTGTACTGTACAAGTTTATACAAGTTTTAATGGGTAAAACTAACTTATAAAAATCTACTTTTTTCATAAATATAACTTTTCTACAACTTAATTTTAGTTTTAATACTACTGTTTACGTAGACCTAAGTTTTTAACCTAGGATAAACAAAACACCTTTGAGATTCAAAATTATTTTTTTAAAACCTGTCCGGATTAACCAGATGTCCGGTCAAGCGGGGTCCGGATTAACGGGGCTCTACTGTAATAAGCATACAAAAAGCGTAGAAAAATATGTGTTGAAGGTGTTGATAATTTCATTAAAAATAGGTAGATCTTGTGCGGAATCATTATGGGGTAGTAATTCTATCTGACCGCCGGCGAGGTCTTGTGGTTAGCGTCGCTGACTACAGATCCGTCGGTACGAGTTCGATTCACGGTGCCTCTTCGTGTTTTTCTGAGATAGCGAGGTCTGGAACGGGGTGCACTCAGCTTCGTGATTCAAATTGAGGAGCTACTTGATAGAGAAGTAGTCGCTCCGGTCATGGAAACCACTATTAACGGTCGTGGGTGTCAGTATGCTGACCACATGCTCTCCAATCCTGCCTCTGCCTGTGGTGGATGGCGCAGCGGTCGGGTGGTAGGCCTTGTCCCTTCAGCGAGGTAGCACCACGTAGTTTTAGTAATGCTATCACTTCTTATTTATTCTTATTGTTCATATTGCACAATTCACCTTAAAACTAATAGTAATTTCTTTTTAAAATATCGTTGTACCAATTCAATGTATTGTTGGCAGTTAACATATGAATCGCAATATTTATCGTTCTATTATTTTGATAAAATTTTAATGTAATAGCAGATATTGTTAGTGCTGCCTGGCATTTTAACTATCTAGGGGTCTTCTAGGGCTTAAACTGGCACAAATGAGACAAAAATATAGAAGTTATGTCTCAAGAAATCGCGAACCTGGTTCTTACAAAAATTACCTCTAAAAGATAAAAAGAACTATCACCTATAACATGCCACGGTTATTTGAGGTGAATTAATGTAAGAAAAAGGGAAGTTTGCCAATGCATCTGATTTACTGTAGGCCTATATTCAACAGGCAAATTAATAGGATAGTCTATAATAATGTTTCATTGAAACTTGCCGAAACTTGTAATATTTAATGTATCAATTTATGTTGCAGTTAACATCGCTATATTCTTATAAATACCCTAGGTATGCATTTCGAAAGCTGGTAGAAAAAATTAACTTGTTATTCAGAAACATTTACAGGTTATCACTGCCTAATTTAATTACATTTTTCATACCGGACGAGTTAGAAACCCCCGTGACTCTTCATCCCATCACAATCCCCAAAAGTTTGTCTCGTGAGAAATATAAGCGTTAATAAAATTACTGTCGACCTGAACATATTCTCTAGGTCAGCGTTTCTGAACCTATGGTCCGCGGACCACCAGACGGTCCTCAGACATAATTAAAAAATATCATAAAGCAAGTGGAAAGTAAAGAAGTAAAATTATTTCACATATTTCGTTATAATGACCTATACTTAATACCTAAAATATTAATATAGGCCTTCTTTTAAAAATGGGATGTAAAATTAGGGGTCCGTAAAATTTTTAAAACATTTTAGAGGTCCTCGGGTTTAAAAAGGTTGAGAAACGCTGCTCTAGGTTATAGTCAATTTATGGTTAACCTTTAATTTTCTATAACAATTAGGTTTATACACTGCAGTTTAATACAGAGATATTCTAATCACTCGAGATATTAAATTTGAAAGCAATTCTAACCCAGCTTCGCTGGTGGAGAAAATTGCCTTATTATTCAGAACCATTATTAGTTTATATTTCTAGCTTTTCTTAACGTTATGTATTATTCACTATTTTGCCTACCAGTCCGTTCAAATATATTCACTTATCCAGGCCATTCCAGATTTATTTTCCTTCATAAGGATAGCAGGCCTATTAAACTATACACATGTATTGCTACTACAGAGGGGACCTACAGTTTAATTATACTTTTAACTGCTGCAGTGATTTGTTTCTTCATATAAGTAGATCATTTATAGGGCTATTCTAGTTAAATATGTTTATGGAATTTATTTATTTGTTAATGCATACTGTGGTGCAGGGAAATGACAGCGGAACGATTGTTCCCCAGCTATAGTTCATTAACGTGTAATTTATAATAGGCCTGATTAAAATTATAATTAACGTGCAGACGGCACACACTTATCCCGTGTTAGTAAACAATGCGAATTTATAAATAAACTTCGTAATACGTACCACAACAAAAAACATCTTGCCGAGCTGGAGATCACAAAACGAGTCTAGATGGTTGCATTTACGGTATACCCTCTGACTACGATAAATCAGTGGAGGGTAAAACTGCCAGCATCATTTCTTTCTCGTGCTGTATAATTACAAGTGTGTTTGCAGGAAATATGAAATTACCTCCCTTTCCCCTCACTTTACTTATAGGAATGTTTTTCCCCTTCCTTGTGTCCTCCATTCATCCAAGAGACAATACACTCCACAAGAAAGGAACACCCATTGTGCAGGACAAAAAAGCACACTGACATACAAAAACCTTAACTATGCTTTCTTGTAAACCAGCCCAATGCTTTGGAAATTACAGACTCTCAACACATGTCAGGCCACATGTAGCCCTTCCAGGTGTGGTGGGGAAGTTTTATTATAATAAACATTGCTAAAATGATTAATACTATAGGCTAGTAGTCCTACAATGCTTTAATAATATTAATATCACTGTTATTGTCATTGCTATGATATTTTAACTTATTACTATACCATATTTAGTGCCACGAGAGGTTTCCTCTTGCCGATAATTTATCATAGGTAAACCCATGAGAGATTACGAGTTTATCGATATATTTGCGAGAACGAAATTCGTGTAGGATTTATTAAGACTATTCCAAAAATAAACTGTAACGGATTTTGTGTAACAATTATTTTCTTACTTTGTTGTCAGTGTTCTGTCAGTCGTAAGACCATGAATAGTCCACGAATCGATTCGATGAATCGATCTGAGTTCCCAATGCTACCAGTAGTGCGCACCACAAGATGGAGGGTGTAGAAGTAGTTGCTTACATCAAAACGCTATAAAAGCACACGAACTGGCTTGAATGGAATCGAAATTGTGTTTTTAATCAATGGACATTTATATTATTTCAATTTCCAAGCAAGTTACAAAAATGTGTTTTTATGCTTCTTAATGGTAGCATATGAAGCATTAATCACAGCACGTTGATGCCTTACGTGTCCAGTAACGAGCTAATGTTTTATCAGATAAAATCGCATTCTCATATTAAGAGCAATCATTTTATAAGATAAACGATCGTGATTGGTCTATATCTGAGAATTGCTAAACGTTATTGATCAATATCAAACGCGGTGTATGAGTGGAATAGTCTGTAAAAAGGTGACACTTGTGGCATTAAGGGGAGTACGAATATCTTATTCCACTAATGTGAAATTTACGAAGTTTGTTTCCCATTTCCTCTGGAACTCTTCAAGAGAATCGAATGACGTTTTTGGAGGATTTATTGATATCATTTAAATTCACTGATCTATTTTCATTGTGTTGCCATTACTCAAAAGCAAAAATTACCCTATATTTATTCAAAATTAATCAATTTTTAAACATTTTTCTGATAAATGTTTATGGTGCCATTCCTAGTCCTAGCTCTACCATTGCAGAGTCATATAAACACAATAATGTTGTGAATAAGTATTAAGATGTAGGCAAGAAAATGTAGTTGTTTTTTTTTTTGAAAACGAAGCAGAACGTTAAAAGTCACTTGTGAAATGGAACCAGAAGCTAAAGCCCCAAGATGCTCTGCGCTTTACTGAAGGAACAGGAAGTAACTCCATGATAACTAGGGCTCGGACTTTTAGGTGCTTATAAAAACGAAAATATTTATTTTTTATGTGGTTAAAAAGTCGAAAATGTTTAAAAAATATAAAAATATTTTATTTATTTAACCAATATTTACAGAAGTACTCATCTAATCATTCTAGTCAGCAAGTGTAGAACTGTTGAAGTGAACGACAGAAGTAGATCTTAAGTTGTGCATCTTAAAGCTGTGACGATTTTCACGGAACAGAGACTTGTATCTTGAAAATGTACGTTCAACATTGCAGGATGTTAATCTTGCATATTTGTAACACGCAATGTCACTGACACTCAGATGTTCCATCTGCTCCAAGTTCTCTACACTGTTACCCATTAAAATATCTGAAATCTTTGGCAACACTTGTAACCTTTCATTCTTATTTAGGCATGACAGGAATTTTTCTTTAATTTCGTTTGCTTTTGAATCCTGATTTTGTTAAGTTTGTTTTCAATGTGTTTGATTTCTTTTATTGATTCTGTCAACAATTGTTTTGTTGTTTCCTACTTAGTAGCAGTGTGAGAGGAAACAGAAATTTGCACTAATAAAGGCCAAATCAGCCCTGATTTATTGTCTGACTCAACATAACAATGCAACATATTCAAAAAATGGCACAATTTTACAAAAACAGTCAAAATATTCATTTGTAAACGTGATATGTGGTAAAATATGTAAAAAAATTAAGTTACCAAAAATATTTATTCAAATAAGAAATATCAAAAATATTTATTTTAATGTGATATGCAAATCAGTATTTTGAATCCAAAGGTCCCAACCGGAACTTTGACAAAGTCCAGAAATCATAGGTAATAGCAAAACAAATATGTATTTACCTAAAAGTCCGAGCCCTAATGATAACAAATGCTGTCAACACATGAAGCAAAGTTTTCACTATAACCCAAGACAAACAATTTCATTCTAGAGCGATAGTTCCCGTTATTGAATATTCATTGAAAAGTGTTCACGAAAATAAAATAAAAGTGTTTTGTGCAGTAACATAATTACAAATTTATTAATCATACTTTTAATTATTCAAAATAAATGAAGCATATATGGAATTAAACACGAAATTCCGAATATTAATATGACATTAAACATATATTTTTTTTTTTACCAATGGTGTCTTTTGTACCCCCTAAATAAAACTAGTAAACTAATGGGAACCTTGCGCACTTCGCCCCCTTTTGACAGATACCTAAGATTATTGCACATTTAGAAATAATTACTAATTATATTCACTCAGATAAGGAAGCCTAAAAAATATGCAGACTTCACACACTTCAAGTAAATTAATGATTTGTTGTATATGACTCACTGACATGTTGGTTATAGCTTTAGGGCAGCCTTACAGATTATAAATGGAGTACAGCGAAACCACCTTTAAACAGAAGACGATTAATACTTAATACTCAGGGAACTTATTAATACCTGCACATGTAGTAAATAAGTAGAAAGAGTCTAAAGCGAAAAAAAAACATTGTAGTTTAATGTAAATAAAATCAGACGTGTTAACAACATATTCCAGAATAGTGAATCGTTCTGTTGGGCAAGACTTCGGTGATCTTCTTTGGCCACCAACAGCCGATAAATGCGTTTTGTCAACTCACGGACTTTTAAAAAATCCTGCCTGGCGTATTTGACAGTTGATTCCACTTCCGGTAAGTGTAGATTTCTGGTCAGGATAGTAAATTGGCATGCACTATATAGAAGTGCATTGATCACTACAAAAATGCAAACAACTATCTCTGAAAAGTCCTCAAAGCCTTGAACTATATAGTGGTTGTAGTTTTCGTAGAAGGCATTAAACTGTCAAGGGCAGGGAATGCACTTGTTACTTTTGCTTCCCTTACCATCCTTTATCACAAGGTAAGGGAAAAAACACAAGTGACTTCTCATCAATTCGCCGGTTGGTTACAAAAAGGAAGAACAAATTTCATCACTAGGAAACATCCTAGCTCGCTTTCTGTTTGCATGTAGACTACTTTCAGTCCGGATTCCGGATTGTTCACATTCGTGACAGATATTACTGGAAACACAAATATAGGCCTACTTATTAAAAAAATAATTACCATACCTATTTAAATAGCTGAATGACAGTATGGCGTATTTTTAAAATTCCAAGTAATGAAATCTGAAGAAAATTTAACTATATTTTATACCGGTACAAGACGAATGCCAAGAATTAGAATTTATGACTTGTTATATGAATGGGTTTAGCTACAGTACTACATCGTTAATAGTAAAATAAAATTATTATTAGTAAAAATAATAATACAAATAATAGGCAATAACAATACAGTGAAACCTCTTTTAACGGACACCCCTTCATGGCGGACACTCCTTCTTTACGGACGTTTTTTCTGGTCCCTAGGTCACTATAATGAAACTTCATAATAATTAACCCCTCCAAGACGGACACCCTATATTACGGACACGGACACAAAAAATCCACTTTAAAAGCCTCTTCAAACCTCATTTAACGGACGCTTGACGAGAAAATCATATATCTATAGTATACTGTTTTGTTCTGAACTTCTTCTGTTGACTTTGTTTTGACGCGAAACCGAAGTGTACAAAACAAACAAACATTAAAGATTTTTTCGCATTTTAATAGTGCGCTCGACTACTACTTGCAGAACTACAGTTGTGTAGGCCTATTCCATTATAAAAAGTGTGATTTTAATTTTGATGGTAAGCTTAAAGTGGACTACAGTACAGTGTTCGGGATTTTTGCAATATGTAGGCCTACAGCATAACATATCTGTGTAATGGATTAGTGTAAACTAAAGAGATTTTCATCTACTGTATAATACTCTCATGTAAGTAGGCCTACTGTAGATTATTTCACTCCAGAATCTTTTAACCCCTCTAGAGCGGACACCCCTCTATAGCGGACGATTTTTACGGTCCCGTACGTGTCCGTTATAGAGAGGTTTCACTGTAAATCAAAACTAAACATAGTACAATAATAACAGAAATTATAATAACAGTAATGCTATAGCATTATTTAGTGATAAAAGGAAAAGTTTAACACAATTGTATGGTATTTTCCCTGGTCTTAGAATCACGATTCACCAGTGGCACATACCACATTTTGTCTAAGATTTTAAATTAGAAGATGAAGTTTTAGAATCAACAGCAATAAATATTTGTTGAAATGCCTTTAGAGAATTTTCAGACATTCATGTTGAGTCTATCAAGTACCATTCCGACATTTTTCTCGTCTTTATAGTACTCCACGTAAAAGTAAAGAGTTGTCCTGGTTTGAGAAAAATGTTTGGTATGCTTGGCTTTCCTCTTATTCTTAGAAGTTAAGTGCTTATCGTCATTACAGTTTTCTTTTGTCTCTTTCTATTCCTGTTATTGTTCGCTCAACATTTACCTTTCTTATGTTATAAAATACTTCTTTAAAAGTTATTGTTTACTCTGCATTTCCTTTCTTGCCTTTACTAACTGCTTTTTTTTTTTTAAATAAATTTACGCAAACATTCCTGAGTTTTTATAACATTGACGCTGAGTTCTCAAGTTGTATTTTTTCTAGATGAGAATAGCTTTTAATGAACTCAGCGAGTTTAAGCTAGACATTAATTAATTTTATTAATGTTTAACGATGTAGAAAGTACAAGACAAAAGAGCCGGAGGGTTTGAATTTAATGGACTATCTATACACCTGTCTTTATTATTAAATATGCTGAGCTAAGACCCGAGGCAGTACCAACACAAAAGATTGTAATGACCTTCGGATGGTTCTCTTCGTGGCGAGGATGAAAGCGTCAGGGTAATTATGAAGGGAGTTCTCTTCTCTTTGGCTCGGGGGGCCTGCCTTGCCCGCCTGCTTGGTGCTAATAATTCTCTCTCCCATAACCTATTCACCAGGAATTTTTTCGACGGGTGGTCTTCAAGCAGAAGTGCACACCAAGCGAATGATGTAATGGTTAATTATCAAGCCTTATGCACACTTCCATTATACGTTCCTTTTATGTCCAACCTTCTCTTTTTTTAAGTTCCTCTCTATTTTCTTGCACTTCCTTCGTCTCCTTTTCTTCCATTCGCTAGTTCTTTTCTCAGTTTTTCATGTTTCTCTGATTCGTGTTACTTTCTTCTAGTCTATGTTTTTAGCCAAGGGCTATGCAAAATTTGCAATTATAGTCTAATTTCTTTCCTAAAGAGGACTGGGCCGGGCATTTGAGAAGATTGTGATTAATCACACATTGGATGTTCAACTAAAATGTCATTCAGAATTTCGTGGTGTGTACCTATTTGGTCTGTGGGCCTAGGGTTGGCTATATTTGGTCTAGATGAACTACATAATAGAACTGATAAATTTCATGGTCATTAATTGTTGAGTTGTAATTCAATGTAATTGATTATTCCATCGATATAATATTAATAACTAATTTTATAGGAATTTTAATTCTAGAACAGGTATATTCATGTCTTTGTGTAATTTGCAACATATTTGTATATAATTTTAACTCTTTTTAATGTTAATTATGAATGCTGAATGTTTGAATATGTGAATGTTGTTTTTTTTTTATACATAATGCAATGAAAAATTTATTGATATTAATAACAAGAATCTAGAATTTAAAAAAATCCTTGAATGGTATATTGGTGGAATAAGTAATTACACATTGAATTATACATACTAGAAACTGAGCGATTTATCGTGCAAATTATTTCCACGGGTTCTGCTAGTAATGTGCAGTAAGTGATCACTAGGGCAAGGCATTTGATGAATTTGCATCTTTTTTATATGATGGTTAAAAGATAGCTCCAATGTATATAAATGTATATCATTAAATAATAAATTACATAAGGGCAATTTGTTTTTGCATTATTTTGCTTTATTTTGCATATTTCGTCATTTTTCAAGAGATAGGTCATTTTTGGGAAATTTTTAGGTCATTTTCGGCAATTTTAGGTCATTTTCAGCATTTTATGTCATTTTCGGCATTTTAGCAATAAATATATATATATTTTTCTTTTTAAATGGCACATATTTGCTAGGGGCAATTTGATGGGCATGCCAGTTCAGAAAGAAATTATTTTTCGCTAAGGGTGTCCAAGTACTGTAGTATAAAAATTTACTGATTTCTTTAATAACAAAATAAGTGTGTTTTATATTGTAAATTCATATATAAAGCATCGTCATAAACTGTATTTAGCAATTCATTACTTAAGAAAAACTAATTATAAGTAATAATGGTAAATTTATTGGTCATTATTTTAAGATTTCGGGTCATTTTTTCACTATTTTTAGGTCATCAGTGCATTTTTTATTTGGCATTTTTTCACTATTTTATGGTCATTAAATGCCTTGCCCTAGTGATCACTGATCAGATCATTAAGCATTTGAAGCTTTCCACTATATAATTAAATTCTTGCATATGTCTTTTCTATTTTATTTCTTTTTGCTACTTCAACCTCAGAATTTCTAAAATGCCGCTCGCAATATAATGTGCCTAAACCTGAAAGCTAAAAAATGCTTTAAAAATACGTTTCTGGCAGTAGGATCTTAAAAATGTCAAAGAGGATGATTTGTGTTATTCTCCTAAATATTACCTAGCTTTCTTGGTTTTTAAAGAAGTTACTTCAGAACCAGAAATTAGTTGTTTAGTCGACGCCCACATTTTTGTCATTGTGTTCGCAGGTTGAGAGTCTTTTGTTTTCCTTCTAATGGCTCCCCATTATTACGGCTTGCCTCGATAGCGGGACTAGCTTATTTCCTTGTTGGTTTCCTGTATAGTTCAAAATTACTGCATTTATGTGTTTAGAGATGAGTTCGTAGAAAAACAAGTCTAGACTCATACTTTGTTTGACGCCTGGACGATTGTTCCCCCTGGTAGTAAGAGCGATCTTATTAACAGCTTCTTAGCCGAAATCTTATTAGGCGTTTTCGGGTAAAGGGAAGTATAATAGATGTGATGTTCAGCTAATGGGCAATTATCCACATTACTAATTTTCAATGTCAAATACAATTTGTGTACCAGGATGCAATTAATGAAATACACAAGCTTCTTAAGTGTATCCAAGAGAATGAAACCCGTGCGTAAATTTTGAACCAAACAAACTTATGCCAGTTCAGTTTTTTTCTTTCTCGCATATACGTAGTAGAAGTATTGTGATCGTTACAAAAAATCGAAATCAAGATAACATCGGGAAAACATGTTTCACGATGCCAAGGAACCGAAAAAGTGCTTTTAGAATGACGTCTGTGTCTGTGGACCATAGTCACCATAAATAAATTATTGGCAAGAAAAATCATTTATTCATATGCTACGCCGAGATGGTCACAAGTCATACAATAATATTATAGTCTATGTAAGTTCTTTGATTAAATTGACGGATTAGCTATCAATCTGGGAGCTTCATCCTCCTGGAACCCTTAGAGCAGCGTTTCTCAACCTATTGTCCGCGAAGGTGGTGCAGATAGTCCGCAGACATAATTAAAAAAATTTCACATAAAATGGCGCCCGATGTCATAGTTTTTAAAATCTTCGAAAATACAGTTCCTATTGCAAGTTTCCTTACTTTTGTAGTTACGACCACAGTTTGAAACCCCTGATGCACTGACGTCTATGGTTCCCTATTTCATTCAAAACCCCGAAAAATAAGACTTTGTCGGAATTTGTTATTGGAGGCGCTCTCTTAACAAGGGTTTTATTGTTGGAGGTGCCCGAGTGTCTGATACCGGTAAACCTATAATTCCTAATTATATTATCAAATAGGTAATAAATATGAAAGTCTGTTCAAAATATAATTTTACTGTCAATAGTTTACTTCCAATTCAATAACAGTGTTTCCGTCGAATTAAAAAAAAAATATATTTACAATGATTTCGTTATAATGAACTATAATTAATACCCAAAATATTAATAATATAGGCCTACACATAGCCTACTTTTAAAAATAAGATGTAAAATTAGGGGTCCGTAAAATTTTTTAGACATTTTAGAGGTCCTCGGGTTCAAAAAGGTTGAGAAACTCTGCCTTAGAGCATCCACGGCCCGTATAAAGGAACACTTTACTTCACTTTATAAATAAAGAATAGAACACATCGTTATAATCGCGGAATAAAAACAGCGACTGTTTTCACAGGTTAGCCACACAAGTAGTCATACATAACCAAATTAGCCAATGGCACAGAAAATCTCAATACACTTACTCCCAGAACATTCCATTAAACAGGCAACGTACTTAGTTGGGATCCCATTCAGATCGATTTCAATCCGGCATCTAAACATGGTAAATGTCTCTGTTTTTCCTTAAATCCCTGGAAACGACATTTCAAGAGTATTACTTCTTTAATGTATCAGGCTAAGATTTCCAGTGGTATCTTTAGATTTTTACTACAATCTGCTGCATAAGTCGTGTGCAGTCACAAAGGCATCATTGGCAAGCAGCATAAAGAAACTCGGAGATATTATTAGACATATCTGTATGTTTTGAAAGGAGCAAAGGGGACTAGTGGTTCTTAACCTTTAAATCAAAGAGCCGTGTTTGAAAAGAGTGACAAAGTGTGTGTATTAGAGAAAGATAGAGACAGAGCGAGAGAGAGAGGGGGGAACGTTGTATTGTGGCACTTTATGAATAAAAACAAGTAGCATGCTTAGCTTCTAAATATATATTCTAGTGGAGAAGATGAGCGGAAGTCGCTTTGTGGTGCCGCCGTTACGCTCCGGCGCAGACTCGGCAAGACAAATTATGCCTGCTCAGACTTAAGAAAAAAAATCACACCCTCAGGGTTATGCAAACTTTTCCACTCTGTGACTTATTCTTTCATGTCCTGCGCTACTATTGATGGGTCATAATTAGACTTCGGACTTTTAGGTCACTAAAAATGCTGTTTTAGGTACCTAAAATAGGCTCTAAATGTAGAAAGGATATTGTAGGTCTAAAAACTTTGTTCTTGATAGGAACATTTGGGAAGAAAAATATGAAAATTGTTTTTAAAGTGTATTTTACAAAAAAAAATGCATTATAGTAACCTGTCATTTATTTAAAGTAAATGCATAAAAATGACAAAATAAGGAAGCAAATGACACGGAAATGACAAAGAATGAAGTAAAATTGAAATAAATGCCCTAAAAATATAAAATTGCATAAAATGACAAAAAATTACCTAATAAAAATACATTTCTATAATCTAGAGGCCATGATTAGGATTTATCTACAAGTTGGGAATGTCTAGGCAGCATCAATAAAAGATGACGTGTCATTAGAATCCGGGCCCTGATAATAACTATTGGTAATGACCTCCTTCTAGAGCATGTTCCTTTGACGAAACGCATAAAAATACCCAAGCGTATGCATTATTTTGGACCATTATGTTTCTACTTACATTGGGTGTAGTGGTTTTCAGATAGAGTGAGGATATGTGTAAAACTCAGCCGCTTTCCATTTTTGGAAAGAAGGCTAAAATCAGATGCTGGTATGGAGATGAGAGAATACACTGTGAAGGTCACCACATTAAGTATTCAAGATGCAGTGGCGTACAAGCACCCGCTACAAATCACTACACCTCACAAGCTTAATGTAATTACAATACGGAAGCAAGGCGGGTATGCAGATGGGGTGCACTCCTGCGAAGATAATCAAAACATTGCATTGAACTATTTTTAGCTAAATATATTAATTAACGTGTGTTTTGACACCTTATTTACCCCTGAATAGACAACAGGTATTCATGATCGATGTACGAGGGAGAATCAAATGAAAACCACAATTAATTTTTTTTCCACTATTTTACTGCAGGAAGCATGCTTGCTTGTACATTATTTTTCCTCATAGTCCCCCCCCCCTCAATGCACTTGCGCCATCGGATAGGAAGTGCTTCGACACCGCGTGAGAAAAATTATTTTGGTTGACGCTTTAGCCACTCGTGCACCGCCTATTGGACGTCTTCATCAGACTTGAACTTCTGCCCTCCACCAGACTTGAACTTCTGCCCTCCAAGGTGCTCCTTTAATGGACCAAAGATGTAGAGATCTGATGGTTACAAAGCGAAGGGGGTTGCTGAGAGCAGGAGTTTTGCTTCAACATGATAACGCCCGTCCTCATGCTGCTCGTGCAACCATGAAAACCATCGACGACATATGTTTCAAGTGCCTCCCACATCTGCCATACTTGCCAGGTTTGGCACCATCAGATTTCCACATCTTTAGTCCATTAAAGGAGCTCCTTGGAGGGCAGAAGTTCAAGTCTGATGACGATGTCCAATAGGAAGTGCACGAGTGGCTACAGCGTCAACCAAAAGAATTTTTCTCACGCGGTATCGAAGCACTTCCTATCCGATGGCGCAAGTGCATTGAACTGAAAAAAAGGACTATGTTGAAAAATAATATACAAGCAAACATTCTTCCTGCAGTAAAATAGTGGAAAAAAAAATTGCTGTTTTCATTTGATTCTCCTTCGTATAAAGTTATATTCATGTCATGTATGTTTCATAAATTAATGTAATATTAAACAAAAGCGTTGGGGTCTATACATTGGCATTCTGAAATCGCTTAAAATAAAGCTGAATAAATATTTTTGTTGTTCGACTATTATAAAAACCATAAACAAAATCTTTACCGAAGGTATTTATTGAGAAAACGGGTTACGTCTGTTCAATACCATGCTGAAATCATAGTTATGTGATCCATATTTGTCGATCAGTCCAATTTTATTGAGCCTTCATTTTCATAGATATCATGGCTACGGCCATCTCAGTATATCATCTCGACCCATGGCGTCTCCTAAGACACATAAATAACTTTGAGACACCCGTGACGTAAGTGTGGAAAGTATATCAAAATATGGAATTCGCCACTGAGAGAAAAGCAAACTAGAAAATTCTCGGATGGGTAGGCCCGGGAATTTGATATCTGTACCGTTCTGAAAGTGAATCTTAACGTGATCGGTTTGGCCAAGTCCCATTACCATTATAAATATAAAAAATACCCACCCCCCTTGTTAGAGTTAGATTACATTATTCCGATAAATAAAGTTCCATTATAATTAAACTTATAATTAATAAAGAATCTGGCCTCATTTAATGAAATTTAAACACATCAAAATCAAAGACAATGATTTTTTTAGATAATAGATTTTAAAAGTTAATGCCCAGGTGGCAATGTAACTTATACATCTGTTGTGTTCAGACAGTAAACATAATAAAACGACACTGTAACCTTTTTGAAAGACGAAAAAAGTACGACAATCGGCTGCAGGTAAGAGAATTCCGCGAAACACTTAACAGCATTTGTTATTGCAGTGAGTTTAGGAGGTAGTCAAACTTTTAACTGTCTGCTTTCGTGACCATTCCTGCTCGTAAATAAAATGTAATTCTGTCGGCCATCTTATTGGATCTTACAACTTAACGGGGTTTTATTGTGGTTACATACCTTCTTCAAATAGGCCTACTAACGGCTTTCTTAAGTTAAGCATACCGCAGAATTATTTATTAATTAAAATCACTGTTCGTATTATTGCTGTGGACAATTAAGAAAATGTATGGTGTAATTACTTCTGACGTCCGTATACAGTGGGTCGCGACTCGATCCTAAAACTATCAGAAACTAAAGTGACTTAAGATTAAAAACATCTTCATTCAATTCTGATATTGACGTGTTAGTTCAATCGAAAGTCCCAAAAATCTCATTAATATAGTATTCTTACTTAAAAACAGCAATTTTGCCTGAAAAATTAAAATGGTCTTTGTGTACTTTTATAATTGTTGTTTGGAAAAATTAAAATGGTCTTTGTGTACTTTTATAATTGTTGTTTTTATCTTCAGCTAGGTACACTTGTTAGTGAGTATGAAACCACTTGTTGCATATATTGCAAACATATATCTATTGTTAAATAAATAACTGTTTTGCTAAAAAGGGCTTATATTTAGTCAACCATTTTCAAAACAGAACAGAAATTGTTTATCAACAATCAATCTGTATCTTCAAAAGAGCATATATAAGCTTATATATTTGCAATATTTGATGGTAAATTATACATACATAAGGAAGGGATACGATACAAATAAGGTTTTTTACTCCACCATGGACCGATGGCCCGTGGAGGTATTCCGATAAGGAAAGGTGGGTCGCCAGCTGAAAAAGGTTGGGAACCACTGCAATATAGTATTTTCAAGCTCTTAAGCTGTCCAATCAGGAAATATTAACCAAAAAAAATCATGGACAGCTATTCCAATCCTGAAAAAAATACTTTTAGACATACCTGTAATTCAAAATTCTTTCGTGTGTATGTCGTGAACTGTTCATGTGGTACAGCGTACAGGGGTGATTCCTAGAAGAAAAAAAAATCCAGTCCAGAGACTTGACTCTCTCTTGCTAAGTACTTAAAATGAGGGACTTTTTAGCAAAACCAAACAAAACAGTTATTATCGGTTCCGAAATTTATTTACATCGGGGTTATATCGGTGTTAAAAAGTAATAAACTGACTTTTTGCAATCCTTTAAATGGCACATAACTACGCAAACATTACAGGGCATCGTCGACTTTCCTAACAGAAACGGAACAGTGTTGTATATTAGGCAGAGTAAACAGAAATAGGAATCACACGTTATAAGCACGTCATTTTCAGACAGGAAGTAACATATCATTCTTTATTAAATGTAGGCGACTTGCTATCATAATAAAGCCAAAGCGAGTTTCCCCAAACCCCTGGAACTTGTTTTGAAAGTGTTTTTCTCAAAAACTGAGAACTCATTAATGCTTTCTTGTTTCGTGAAAAATCCAGTCACATTTTCCTAGTTACTTAATGTTTTATAAGATTCAATTCAATGTTCCATGTCAGTCAAACTGAACATAAATAAACAGTTTATAATCCATTTCATAAAATTAATAATAATAATAATAATAATAATAATGATCATTACTATAACAAAGAAATAGTAATATTCGTATAACAACTTCTTGGGATTTCAAACATATAAGATATTTCTTAATAAATTGCATCGGGTTAAAAGACAGACAAACACAATTAATAAAGACACAGATACAATGTAAACAGCAATATCGTGAACGGAAGGTAACATACAAGTGTAGCCTACATAGTAAAAGTAAACATGGATAATGGAATAACAGTGAACTCAATAAAATTAATTTCCATGAATGATTTTGTTAGGTGTGAAAATAGACAATTCCTAGGCAAGGTAAAGAAATATTATCTATTTTATGGAACCCGGAGGTTCATTGCCGCGCTTTCATGAGCCCGCTATTCAACTCTATTCTGAGCTAACACCAGTCAACCATCTTTCGCAAATCTTACTTCCCTTAAATATATTTTAATATTCTCCTCCCACCTATGTATAGGTCATCCAAGTAGTTTTTTTCTGTTCGTGTCTCCCAGTCAATACTTTTCAGATGTTTTTCTTCCCCCATGGGCGCAACATGTTCAGCCCATTTCATCTTCCGTGTTTTAATTACCTTTATTATATTCGATGAACAGTGCAGGTTATGAAGCTCGTGAAGAAGGTATTTAAGGTATTTAAGTTCCTCTCTTAAATTTTAATATATTATTATGTTAAAAATTAAAAATAAGGCACAATAAAGCATAAGCGATAAAAGACCAAACATAATTTGTAAAACAAAATAAAGCATATGAGTTGCTGTGCTTATCAGCAAGTACCACTCACTATCACTTGGTACGCCTACTAATTACTGATAATGCAACCCGCAATGTTCGCTTGCCGAAGAAGTTGCCGCGACGGCAGTAGCAGGCGCCTAGTTCTAAAAAAAGGTTAGGAAATTAAACCTCTAGTTTTCCTCATTAAGGAAACTGGACATGCATACTCTTGCGTTTATTCAGAACCCCTAATATATCATACCTGTACGTTACGGAGGACAAACCTATATAAAACGCTTAATATCATTAATAATGATTTGCGTTAACTGTAGACCACACTATTTACATAAATGGAGAGAATCTCGAAGTATGTCTCGGCTTGCATTCTAAACTAATATAGAAAAGAATGCAAGCTGCATTATTTTAACTTCCTTTGCCAGTACTATAGGTAGAGGAAGTAGGCCTACTGTGTTCAACCCCGAAATTCTAAGCGCAAATTGTGATTATATAGTACTCAGGAAACAGTTCGAATAGGAACCTGTATTTTGAAACCTGATTAGAGGTATTTACGAATGAGAACATTTATGTGCACACATGCATATATCATGCATATTACCAAACCGCAAAGAATGATTGCCTCTATTATAGAATTTAAGCGAAACATCATTTTCATAAAGGAAAGAAACTACTGCGATCGACGGACAGAAAATCCATATTGGTGTTGTATACACACAATAACTACTGCCATCCTAACTGGGCATGGGAAGACCAGGGACTACTACAACAGGTTTAAAATAATGGAAAGTCCAATGTGTAAGTGTGAACAACAAAATCAAACTGTGAATCATTTAATATATGAGTGTCCACTCCTGAATAATGAACGAATAACACTAAAACAAAACATAAGACTAAGCGGTGGACAGTGGCCAGCAACGCCTAATGATTTAGTTAGGAACTACTTAAAGGAGTTTTTAAAATTCATAAAAAAATAGATTTTGAAAAACTTTAAAAAAAAAGTATTCCTTGTACATAGAAAATAGAAAAATTTGTTAACTTGTTATAAATAAGACTAAAAATTGCATGTAGTGTTACGTGAGTAACGGAGCATGCAGTATTAATAATAATAAATTTAAAAAAAAAAAACAGTATAGCCTATAGTAAGTTTGTGTTCTGTGGCCTACACAGTGTATGGGAGCCTCTGTGTGAACATGAATTCGCATAATTGTGTGAAGAGTAGACACATGTATGCTGAAGCCACCCACTGGGCGAACATGACACTGTCTTTTACAATCTTCCCGACAGCAGGTGACTCTCCCCTTCCTCCTCCAACGCCATTTTACAAACTCCGGCAGGCCCTCAATGGTGTTGTAAAGACACAGAAGTAGTGACACCCATTTATTTTATAACCCCGCTGCTAATAAAAAAGGGCGCCGACTTGCACTCAAATTATGATTTATGGCTGTTTTTCTTCCTGAACCTTGGTATCTTTTGATAAGATCGTGAAGGGTAGGGAACTAGGTTATAAATATTCTTCACGAGAAATGAAACCTTCAAACATGATCAGACAAACCGACTTGTTTTCTCTCCTCAGGTATATGACCAAAACCCAAAACTTCAATAACCTTTCCAAAACATGGTTTATTATATGCCTATTAGATTTCTCCCTTGCAGTAATTGAATAAGGATTCATAAATACTTCAACCTAGGATTCTATTGTTACTGTACCCTCTACTATAATATAAAAGAGAATCCGGATAAACACTCCGACACTTCTCTTAACGCAGTTTCTAGTATTTTGAGAATGAGATTTCAATTTACTGCATAAATATTATACAAATGAATAAAGTAAAACTTCAATATGCCTAATGAACTTATTGCGTATATTGCTGACAATTATATCCACGATGGTGCATTTTTATGTATTAATACATTGTTTTATGTGATGACTGATGACTGATGAGGGGTTACACCGTGGCGTAGTGGTTCGCTGCGCTGGGTTCGAAACCCGATGAGGTCGTTGAGATTTTTATATTTTACTAATCCTTCTGGGGGCACTATGGCCCTGGGATCGACTCAGCGTCTTACAGAAATGAGTGCCAGGAGGAATCCTAGGAATAAAGGCGGTCGGTGCTTAGCATTTTTACGTCCCGAATGTCTAAAATCTTGGTGCCTCATCCTCCTGGAACCTGTATAGGAAACACTTTACTTTACTTTACTTTACTATTTATCTGATGTCTTATTTTAATGATAATCTATGGGGATTTTACCAAACAGCCTTCCTGAGCTATAGAAATGTTAGCCTAATATTGAACAGAAAAGACGACATTGGACATACTGAAAGAAAAGAACATAATCGAAATGAAAATTTTGGAACTCATTGACAAGATTTAGAAGCAAACTGCAAATTAAACAATACTCAAACGAGTGACATTGGAAACATACATATTAAATGTTACGGGGTCAAATTCTTTGAAAACAGGAAAAATGCATCGGCGAATATAAAGACGATCCAAGAATCACAAACAAGGGCATCCAAACAGGGAAATTTGTAGATCCAAAATTAGCAAATTGTAAGTTCACCAAGTGAAAAACCTGAAGAAAAATACCAGAACAAATCGATCTGAAGAGAGGAAAAAAGTTCAAAGCGAAAGAATAAAATAAATATGGGCACAAAGAAGACAACCGCCTTTAAGTACTTTGCGTAGTCGTCTATGCTTTTCCCAGATATAAATAATAATTTAATAATAATAAAATAACAGTGCTGGCCACTATACCCTTAGCAAACAGGGAAGGCGTTTGGGGCCAGGTAGATTCCTTCACCCACAGGCACCCTCACATTTACAAGCGCAGGGAATTAGGTCCGATGGTAATTTCCGCCCCATGAGTCACCTAGTCTACTTCAATCAATCAAATCTAGATTTTATTTAACTTCAATCAATCAATCTTAGATTTTATTTAATGTGTCATTTTATCTTAAAGTGTTTGTTATATATCAATTCTACACATAATTACAAGAAAAATGACACCAAACAATGCATAATTTACTTTAATAGGAGCATATCTAACAAATGGTGAAGTAAGTCACTATAAAATTTCATCATTTGTTAGAAATGTTCCAATTAAAGTAAATTATACATTGTTTGGTGTCAATTTTAGTGTAATTATGTGTAGAATTGATATATAACAAACATTTTAAGATAAAATGACATATTAAAAAAATATAACATTGATTGATTGAAGTAGACTAGGTGACTCGTGGGGTGGAAATTACGGTCGGTTCTAATTCCCTGAGCTTGTAAATGTGAGGGTGCTTGCGGGCGAAGGAACCTACCTGACACCAAACGCCAACCTTGTTTGCTAAGGGTATAAGACACTGCGTATAGACACCAAAGTTTGCGTCATGTATCTTTTTTTCACTTCTGAAATGCGAAAGAAGTTGACACCTGAGATAAAATTCCACTATCATATTCATAGCAGTTCGGATTATGGAAGACGGGAAATTCCTGGTGAGCCGGTGGCAGCGCTGTGCGATTATGAATTGCTCTCAGCCGCAGGTGTAGTCACGCAGACGTGAATTTAATGCGAAAAAATGATGAGTTTTTTGTGCAATTAAATTTCATAATTGAATCCTTCAAGTGTGGGTAAGCTTAACAAATGAATGCAGACTGGTTTCAGGCGCACACAACCTGAACACATTCTCCTCTACATGAATTTACATTTTCAATCGTAGTCTGTTACTTTTTGCTCCCTTTCTGCTGAAATACAATACCATCGTTCCTAATATACTAATATGTACACTAACAATAAATAAAACCCAGAAACTTTAGCATTGCAATATATTATAACTTGGCAAATAATTACTTCCATGATTACGAATTATTGAAACCAAAATAGATAAACTCGAGGAAATGGAAATTACAACAGAATCCCGCTAGTCCAAACCTATTGGCAAAAATTAGGATTAACGGGTTAATTTATAATTATATAATTAGGTAAAATATGAAGTCTACAAGTTAATTGTACTCAGTTGTATTGGTTTTCACTGTTAAATTTGTTGAGCGCTAAATCTGATTATATCTAACGTAAGTTACATAACGACTTATTGTATTATTTTTACAGTATATTTGATGTCCTGAAATATAATTCTCCTATTTTACTCTGAAATTTCTTTGGTGATTTTTCAATTTTCCTTTTCCTTTAACTTTTTTTTTTTTTATTTTTATTTTTTTTATTTTAATTAATCCTGGTTTTCAGACTAGCGGGCTGCTATATTTTGGTTTTGATTATAATTGCTGCTATAACTACGAATGCTCAAATTCCTTTTTCTTCTTGGTTGCCAGTAGCATTATATATGGAGCTTAATAAACTACCCTCTGAAATAAAAACAAAAAGATATTTAAAGCCTCAAACACTTCTTAATAAACAAATGCCCCTATTCATTTAAGGAATTTTGAAATAGTCTACAGTAGGATTTGTATTATGTAATGATTATTTATGTTGTTATTAGGAATGTGTTACTTGTAGATATATAGGCCTAAGATTTTTACATGGGACAATGTTTTATACTACGTACATTGCAAGGGATGTAAGAAATAATATATTATTATTATTAGTATTATAACATGCAAATTATATGTTATTAATTCTTTTTTCAAGTAGGCCTTCCGTACTCGCGAGATGATCAGGCTAATTAAAAGACAGGTGATGGTTCTTATTACTATGCTTTATTATAACGGCAGAAAATAAAGTGTTCGGTTTCTGCGAGGCCATTTAAACGGTAGTAAACATTTAATCTAATTAGGTCTAATGGTGATAGATTTAAAACCATACTCACTGAATCTTAAAATGTAATATGTATTGGATGTCTCTACATTTAAACATTTAGTGCTAGAAATAATTATTACATAATAAAGGTGTCCATACATTCGGTTTTATGCTGGACAGTCTTCCTCCATTCGACAGACAGTAGCTCATGTAGAACTGTTGTGAATCTATTTAATTAGAACCGTGACAGAAGAGATGATAAAAGATTTGATCATACACATATCATAAAAGATTTTATATTATTTTGAATCGTAAACATTGCTTATCAGAACTCTCTACATCTATTTACTAAAGTAAAGTATCATTTTACGGGCTGAGCAAGGTAAGATAAAAAATAAAGGTGCTAGCACGTAATAGAGATTATTGAAGATATCTCAGATGTCTTTCTCTTCCCTTTCGTACAAATTAATAAACCCATTTCACCGAAGGGAAAAGACCACGTGGAAGACCTAGACGTAGGTGGGAGGACAAACTTAGAACGGATTTATGGGAAGTGGGATTTGTGGGGGATGATTGGATGGAGTTAGCACAGAATAGGGTTGAATGGCGGACTCAGGTAAGCGCGGCAATGAACCTTCGGGTTCCATAAAATAGATAATATTCCTTTAATTTGCTTAAGAATTGTCTATTGCCATTGAGTAAGTAAGTAAGTAAGTATTTCATTCATTTTAATCACGACAGATACTATTATTCTTACTACTAGTATTATCATGTACCTATGAAACAATTACTATTCAAAATAACATTAATAACAAAGTTAGTCCATAAACTAAATGGTTTTTGACAAAGCACAAAAACCAACACAATTTATAGTTCCGCTCAAAACATTACTTACGACCATCATTCTCCCCATTCATTTAAAGTCGGCAATTCCGTATCACTGCGAAAGATTTCTCCAGATTAGTTCGTTATTTGCCTAGTCTATAACTTCAAGAGAGAATTAATTAATTTCTTTACGAGTAGATCATGATTTAGTATTTTCAGCAAATTTAGAAGCTATGTTCAATTGTTTTCAAATGTAATTTGTTTAAAAACATTGTTGCCAACCAAAAGAGCCTGAATTCCGCTACATACGAAATCGGCAGAATGTTTTTTGATCACTGTTCTAAGCACAAGCAAACTGAAATTATTTTCCTTTTAAAATTTACGATTCCAAATAACATAAAACGTCGTGCGATGTTCGAACGTTCGCTAGCGCTCCTTCTTCTTCTTCTTCTTCTTCTTCTTCTTCTTCTTAATTTCGTGCTTACCTGTTAAGTTCTAGCCTATATAACGGTCTTACGTCGTAAATAACTATTAACATATTCTATGGTAATTTAGGTCTAAAGCGATAAAGTTATTATTAAACTGCGACCTCTCTCGTCTGGGGCAAATAGCTTCACCACTAATTATTTCTCAAAACTTTATTCTCCTATTAATGTCCTCTATATCCTTATAGAACTACCGTATTATTAACTTCAAGTTCTTAAACAGCAGCTGACAAGTCAAAAATAGGACTTCATACTTAGACTGCTTAATCTGACATGTAGCCTATATCAGTATAGAAAGAAAATGAGTTAACATTTCTGGCATTATTTAAACGAACATGATGAACTGATGATACTCATACAAATGTGCAGTCGCTATTGTATTACCCAACACTCTGAGAACGATGAAACTTGCCGAATCATGCCCATGAAACGTTATGCCAGGGGTTGCCAATGTATATCTATTCATCTATTCGCCTTCGTTTTGAGGAACTGGCCAGGGCACTAAGCAATAATAATAATAATAATAATAATAATAATAATAATAATAAATACTATTACGCAACAGAATGTATAAACACCTCAGATAGAAGAATAAGCAAAACAGAGAAGAGAAACTTAAGGAAAATTATGGGACCTATTTGGGAGAATGACATATACAAACTGAGACCAGAAAAGGAGTTATCCAAACAAACATAAAAAAATTGGCCAGAAGAAGATTAAGATTCTATGGTCACATTTTCAGAATGGAAAGAGACAGACTTACCAAACAAATTTTTAATCACTATGTAAGTATTTAAAAAAATAAAAAAAATTAAAAAAAAAAAAACTAAACCAGCATTTTACAAGGAAGTTGAAAAAGATTTGAAATTACTCAATATCAATTGCAAATAGAGAAAAGTTTAGGAAAGCAATATTTGATGGCGAATTTCCAGAGAAACCCAAGAAGAAAACGGGAAGTAAATGGACGGAAGAACGGAAAGAAGCAACATCGCGAAAGAATGAAGAAGTTTTGGGAAGACGAGAAGAATACAACTGTTTCACGTGGTCCTAAGCTGGCCTAATCGAAAGGGGGGAAAATACTATTATTATTGTCCAGAGCTGTAGTTGTAGGAGATGGGTTTGCTCTCCTCATGCATCGGACCCGGGTTCGATTCTTGATCGGGACATGTTTCCTAGGTGGGTTTTTTCTCGGGATACAAATGTCGGGAAGCTTTAGGGTCTTGTGGTTCCCTGATATCATTTGGTCGTAATTATGATTTTCATCAGATCCACGCCTTGATCGTCATGTGTGTGCTTGCGGCTGATGAGTCTCGTCGTATGTTTCTGATAGTTCCTTCATCGATATCAATCAAAACAGTAAAAAATCTGTTGTGATGTACACTGATATAATTTTCCTACTCTCAGCTTGGAAATAAGTTACAATTTCTCCCCTTACATTATGATATAGAATAAGAAGGCGCATTATGGATGTAATGTTTCCATGGACAGCCTTAAAAGCCCGAGGCTAGCCTATAAATACCCTCATGTTTTTAAATAGGTATATTTCACATAGAATATATGTCTTGGTTAGTAGCCTACATTATAAGCAAAATCATGAGAGCCTTCTTTCGTAAAAGTGGCGAAAAGCGAAATATTCTTAATGTAAAGTGGCAATCACAACACTTCTTGTTACGTCCCGGGAAGAAACTTAGCCTAACGTTTTTGTACGTTTTGTTTTCGATCCACGGCATTCACAGACAAACAGACTTGTCCCTTGTATTTTTTTTTAATACGAGGTCCATATAACTATTATTATTCCAGAAAATTCTATGTCGAATTTCATGTTCAAACATAATGCTTTTTCCACTTACAGTAGCTACCACCAACAGGTAGTATTAGGTAGTAGACAGTATAAATTGTAAACTAAAAGAAAGTAAATGCTGCGGACGTAATCCACGTACTAATTACTCCGTGTTTGTGTTTGATATCTAAAACTCTCCATTTTCTTCATTAATTTTTCCATCGAATCTAATTCGTCATACCCATATTGGCTAGGCTATATCAAATTATCCATCTGAATAAAAGTACAAAAAGACGAAGTCAATTGTCACAAGCAAAGATTGCACACATATCGATTAATTTAGGACAAACTTTTCTGATTAGCCTACTGTAGGCCTATATCTAAAAAAATTGTAACGAAACCTTTCGAATCTTTGTGTAGGCTGTAGGCATATACTAATTTGATTTTGGGTAGTGCTGATAACCATTGTATACACCAATCAGCTCAGTTCAAACCTGATGTATAATACAGATTAATTTTACAAAATTAACATAGAATTCCAGGATTATAAATGTCGGCACCGCCTGAGAAGGAAATTCAGTTTACGCTTAGAGATGAACTAAAGGGTTAGGAATTCGCGTTAGTTAATCTACATTTTGTCTTTCTAGATTTTGACTGCAGGTTGCCCTTACGAATATTGAGGAACTCTTTCCCAGGTTAATTACTAATTAGTAGAGGGCGGATTTCTATGACATGTCATATTTTTCCCCTTTGCATTATTTCAGGTTTACGACTAATTTAAACCCGATTCCAAGCATCCTGGTGAAAATGGAACGGCTTTTATTGTGCATATAACTGCATATTTAGAAAATTTTCAACTATTGTAGCACATTTAGTATGAATATGCATATTTAGGTCATATATTTTGGCATATTTTTGTGCATATAAAAGAAATTTCGAAGTTTCATATAATATTTTGTAAATTTTGCATTATAATGATACTTTTTGAGAATTTACAGATATTTTAAATAATTAACACTAGATTTTAATAAAATTTATTGTAATGAAACTTAAGAAAATATACACAATGTGTAAGTGGTCAAGTCATATTTTAAATTTTATTGGTCATATTTTAATGTTTTTAGGTCATAAATGCATGCATATATCCTATTTTTTAGGTCATAGAAATCCGCCCCCTACTAATTAGAAATTGTGTGTGACTACCAGTAGTCAAGCGCGATGACCAGGCCACCACGGAAATGATCAAAATAGAGGAAGTGGGGCAGGAATAATATGAAACGTGTGAAATTCAGCATTAATTCCACGGATTTACTGTTAGTAAGTGGAAAACCACTACTGCATTTCTGTTGGCTATGTAATGCTCAAGTAGCAATTACATTAAATTGGGGCCCAGACAGCAGAAATCGTGAACTGAGAATAATCCACAAAATTACGATAACGGGAATATCATTAACTCTAATTTGGAAATAGGCTATAAATGCTTTTTATTTCAGTAAGTAAAAAATAAAATAAGCGTCTAGAAAGATTATCACAGTTTTGGTAACGGGATCTACTTACAAGAAATTTCATACCTTCTGGTAAGTTATTCTTGGTATTCTTACATATATTGTTTTATATTGTGATTGCTAAGGTGTTTGCATCTGGCATATTATATCATAAACGTAAAATAATAAAGGTGGATAAACAGATATAAAGCAATTTTCAGAGTTATATATGTAAATTCGGGGTACGCCGTGGCGTAGTGGCTGAGGCACTGCGCTTCAAACTGGAAGGACGCGGATTCGATACCCGATGAGGTCGGTGGGATTTTTCCATTGGCGTAATCCTTCTGGTAGCACTATGTGTATATATATATATATATATATATTTTAGGGATGGGTCGATACCAGATTTTTACTCGATACTCGAAAACGATACATGATTTTCCCTCGATACTCGATACTTCGATACTCGATACCATCAACATTTCCAGTTTAAATAAATAGGTACATTAAAAATTAAAGGTTGAGAGAACTGTGTAATACCATCTAAATTAAGTGTGCATATTTAATGAGACAAAATTTAATATCATTAGTACCAATTAATTATTTTTAATATATACATTAAAACTAAAATTAGTTTTTGAAACAGTCCACTTATAAGGTTTTGTTCAAAAATACTAGCATTCTCATTTAATTGCAGAATTGCAGAATTACCAAAGTATCGAAAAAGTACCGAGCGAGTTTTCTGAAGTATCGCTGGATGCCGATGCTATGCAAGTATCGAGGTATCGAAAGTATCGAGAACCCATCCCTAATATAATACATATAATTCAGAAGTATTTTAGTAATGTTTTAGTACCGGTATGTAAGATAGTGTCCTATACTTACAGCGACCAAGTTTTTGGATGGCTGTAATTGCATGTTAATTTTTATAAATAAACCTATCTTCTAAACATCCCACTTCACAGTATAATGTAGAACAAGAGCATGTAGAGTAATATAAGGATATTTCAGGAGAGGACAACGATAAACCATCATTATCAATTAGGCTACAGTAGGTACAACAACAAAAATCAAAATTTTCTAACGCCTCACGCTGATAAAGGTCACACAGTTTTGTTCCACTATCCATCACATTAGAGTACAAAAGAATTTTAAAATTAAAAAAAAAAATGTAATTGGACGATAGAAAAGTTATTCGAAACGAACGAGCTCGAGTTCTTCAAGGCCAGCAACATTGAGAAGTCGAAAGCAAGACTACAAGAAGAGATTTATGGTCACAGTCTTAAAACGATTGTTATACAGAAATATATGTCGCTCATCATAATGCACTTCATTAGCAAGGCACTCGGTTCGTATCCTGGCTTTACAATCAGACTTGTTTTTTATCCGTTCAAGCTTAGCCAACTTAAAGTCCCAGTTACGTTGTAATAAAAACAAAACCGACGGCATTGACCAGTCTAATAATTTATTTCCACTGTAACTTCTTCCAAGTATAAAACAAAAGGTAATATTACAAAGCCTCCAGGGGGCAATATTTAGTTAATGTGAGAACAGAATAATAAACAATACCACAACTCCTTTAAATAAATGTTGTAATTAACACAGCATGAAGCCTTACGTATTTCATATGGTAGATCTTTATCTAATCGTAAATTAATATTGCGTGTGAAGATTTAAGGATTTAAAGAAAAGAAGTTTTTGAAGTGAAACTTCTTTAGCCGCGGTAGGGGTAAATTGAGAGCTTGTGTAAAGCTCAAAATCGTCACGAAATTAGTGTTACGCTCAAAATCGTCACGAAGTTAGTGAGGTGTGACGGAACGGACTGCACACAAAACAACTCAACGATTAGGCTAATCCAAAATTTTTAAAATCCAAAAATTAAAAACTAAAAAATCGAAAATCCAAAATTTAAAAAATATAAAAATTAAAAATTAAAAAACCGAAAATCCAAAATTAATAAAATCCAAAAAATTAAAAATTCAAAGATCCAACATTAAAAAATCCACAATTAAAAAATCCAAAATTCCAAAATTAAAAAATTCAATTTTCCAAAATTAATAGGTCAAAAAATCCAAAATTTAACAAATAAAATAAATTCAAATTTAAAAAATTCAAAAATCCAAAATTTAAAAAATAATAATAAAAAATTATAAAATCCAAAAATTAAAAAATTCAAATATCTAAAATTTAAAAAATCCAAAATGAAAAAATCCAAACTTCCAAAATAAAAAAATTAAAAGATCAAAAATTTAAAAATCCAAAATCTAAAATTTAAAAAGTCCAAAAACCCAATGTTAAAAAGTCCAACAATCCAAATTTGAAAAAGTTAAAAAATTAAAACAAGTTTCACTTCTGTCGCGTGGCGTTCCACTCACACTTTTTTTTTAATAAGTACAAATTTTTAAAATATATATTTGCATTTATTATTATGATTATATGTCCTATTGCTAAATTACGCTTTCGATTTAAACCTATCAGCAATTTTAAATTCGATATACGGGGCACTTGAATTGACCATACTCATGTGGGCATTCATCCTTACTAAACAAACTCAATTTTCTACAGTGTTCAAAATGTCCCTTGCGTAGCTTTGAACTTCCAGTACATACTAAAAAATAACATAAATTACATTAAAGCAACTTTGCAATGTAATAAGTTATGTCACTCCTGGTGAAATGTATGAAAGTGTATATCATTCGTGAAAAAAGAGAAACATTTAATCATTGTTATGCGATATTCCTCGTAAAGAGCGTCAAGGATATGACTTACCGTATTGTATAAAATTACGAATGTGTGACTAGTGAGAGGGGGGAAACGTTAATTTCGAATTCAAAATTAGGGACGTTTTATTACATGTCATCATACTACTTGCTTTATCGTGACAGGTTATTCTGTGTTTAATTATTCAAACATATTGACAATACCCTGGGGTCTAGTTGAAAGTCTGATATAGACCGTATTATCAAGTTTTTTTCCCCAGATTAATACTGCACTAAAATACAGGCCTACATTTACATTTAAAAATCTGAATTCACATACGGGTCTCCTGGACAAGTCATGATACCATTTTCAAGCTGATCATGGGGTTAGCAGTGCTAGTTCTGGTTGGAGCTTGGACGGGTGATCGTAGATATTACTTCCGACAGTCTTGGTTACTTAATTAATTGTTAGGCCTACAGTAGTCAACTTACAATGGTGGGACCTTTCCATCCTCTAGTCCGGCTAGTCAACAACGCTATGGCCATTCGGGAATTGTCTCATTTGACGTAATGTAGCAAAATTAACAGAATGTAAGGGAAGATTGACATGGAGAAGAATAAAATTCAGATGTTTGAATAAATATATTTTCCGAGAAGCTAAATTTAAATGTATTAATATTCCCTAACTTGTGAGGTTGCCTTATGACAAGAAATAGTACATATTTGTTACGTAATAATATTTACTCGATTTTAGTCTATTAGAACGAAATTATTACTTGAAAAAGAGTATGCAAAGCAATAATAAAAAAGATAATATACATGCTACTGCGTAAAATACAAATGATGCCTTTATAGGCCTACATGTATGGATGATTTTAGCGATTCTAAAGCTATCTCCTATTATGCTATTATTAATATAAAACAAATTTTTGTATCTTCTTACAAGTTTAATAATTCATATGACTGATTCTTTCATAAATACCGGTAATAAATTTACTCTAATCAAATTGTAAAATTAAACCATTGGTTTTGGTGCAGATGGTCCACAGACATAATTAAGTCATGTATCTGCTGATCTTCGACTAAATTTGACTAATATTGAGCCAGATATCCAGGTACTCTGCAAGAGGCGACAAGCTCAACTGTCTCATTAAAAGTAATGTTATTGCTAATAACATAATTCCTAATTATATCATGAAATTGGTAATAAATATTAAACTGTCAATAGTCTATAGGCCTACATATAGCCTACTTTTAAAAATGGGATGTAAAATTAGGGGTCCGTAAAACTTTTTAGACATTTTAGAGGTCCTCGGGTTCAAAAATGTTGAGAAACGCTGCACCATAGTATTCCATTAACCAATGTACCCATTTTTTTTAATGTGTTCTGTTCAATTTTCCACTTCACAAATTCTTTAGACTATAGCTTACATTTTAATTTCAATTCTTTGCATTAACATATTAAAAAAAGGAAACATTCACGTTACAAGCACTTGCCTGAAGTTTGGAATTAATATCGTATCGCATCTCGATGTGAAGACAAGTTCGTAATTACGTGCATTAATGTGTCAGTTGTACTGACAGAGCAGTGAGGGAAGGTATAAACCACTCGCAGCTGCCTTATCCCGTGCTTTATTAACACGCACTCGTACAAGCCACCAACCTCACATCGTCAGGGGTGTCCAAATAATTCTTGTCAGGTCAGTTCTTAAGATATATGTACACCTTTAGGTATGAGAGTATTATTTTTCAACATTAGGACTCTCAGTTTAATATAGATTATACAGTTGTGTATTAAGACATTTTTTGTTTTGTAATTATTTATCATTAGTTAATAATAGTGTATTGCGATACAAGTGCCGTAAGCGGTGCATACGGATCGAGGAAAGAGTTTGAATAAATGAGGCGCTTGCGCCAAGTTTTTTCAATTTCCGAGATCCGTTATGCGCTTACGGCACGAGTATTGCATGCTATTTTTTGCACGGTGATTATTTATATCAATTTATTTATATTAATTGAAATATTAGCTGAAAATATTATGTTTTTGCACGACATAACTAATTAGTGGAACTTACGAATATTGTTGCCGTGATCGTAACTTGACATTCCCGCATGCAATCTGGTTGCTATGAAAACAAAAGAAATCTCCGTGCGGTAGAAATTACAAAAAGCACAAGTGCCGTAAGTAAACCATCATAATACAAGCCTTTATGGAAGACCGGAACCAAGCCCCCCCCCCCAGTTTGTGGCGACTTTAACAGGACAAATATTCGGTCCCCATAACAACCAACATATGCGAATCACTTTCTGAAATTTAGGCCTAACATCCATCTTCAATAGTGTATAAAATGATTTTCTTGATTTGAATATAAACTTGCAGCCTGATTACTTAACATTATGAAAGATAAAAACACAAAATTTCATAAGTTTTAACAAAATTGTCTCTCTTTTGTAGATAGAATAATTCTCTAGTTCCTTACATTTAGTTTTTTGGATACTCAAGATTTTAAATTGTTTCATATTTATATAAACTTTTTTTTTTCATCATTATAAACTGAAATCTTGAACACAGTAGAATATTCATGCATAAAAAAAATATCCATGCCAAACGCTAGAGAACATTTCAAGCTTCAAAATGGCATCAAAATCATCTTGATGTGTTAATTTATAGAAGAATTGTGATATTTGAAATAATTGAATACCAAGCGATTTACTAGTCTACTTAGGGGAAACTGAGAAGAAAGAAGAACTTCTATCGAAACGCATAGAAAATACATGTCAAGATAAACAAGAAAATACGAAATTCAAACAGTTCATTTTTACCCCAGCACGGCTCCAACTTCATAGTGTAATAATGACAAAAGAAAAATGGTCAGTATGAGAACTTCTAGCAGGGAGAGAAGAATAAAAATACTGAAATTTGATAAAAGGGGCAAAATGAAGCTTCTTAGAAAAAGGACTCTATCTAAGGAACTAGCAGCTTAATATATGGAATTTAGGAGAAAATAACTGTCTTTCTGTATGCCGTTTTCAAAAGAAGTTATTAAAAATGGTTTCTTGGGTGTACATATATTTTACCCCATAGATCATGCTTGACCCCAATCACGGAGGATGAAATGGGCTGGACATGTTGCGCGCATGGGGGAGGAAAGACATATTTCAAAAGTATTGCCCAGGAGACCCGAAGGGAAAATACCACTTGGAAGACCTAGACGTAGGTGAGGGAACAATATTAGGATAGATTTAAGGGAAGTAGGATTTGCTAGGGTTGGTTGGATGGAGTTAGCACAGAATAGGGTTGAACGGCGGGCTCAGGTAAGCGCGGCAATGAACCTTCGGGTTCCAACAAATAGATAATGTTCCTTTAGCTTGCTGGGAAATTGTCTATTGCCATTGAGTAAGTAAGTACCGATAAGTATATTCGGTGAAGCACAGTCATGTGAAGGTTACAAAGCTCGTCATTGTGTAGTTTTCTCCAGTCTTCAATTTCATCTCTCATAGGTCCAAATATTTTTCTAAGCATCCTGTTTTCGAACACACCCGGATTATGTTCTTCCCGAAGAGTAATCAACCATGTTTCACATCCATATAATACAACCGGTAGGATAATTGTTTCATACATTTTTGTTTTTAGATTTATGGACAGAAGACGGGAAGATAAAAGTTTCCGAACTGCTTAAAAACAAGCATTTCCTGATTTCAGTCGACACCAAACTTCTACCTTAATACTATTTGTATATATAATTATTGCTCCCAGATATTTCAAATTTATCCACTTGTTGGAATGATTTACTGGCTATTCGAATAATGAGATTAAAAGATAAAATATATATTCCATCTGCCACGAACTGACGCTATGTCAGTTTGTAGATCGCCAGCTGGGGCAGCTGAAGATCCTGGGTTTTAGTCTTCAAAGCATTGATAGACTGTAGAAAAGACGAGAAATACTGAGACCTAGTTTTTCTATTTACCGCGTGATTCACAAAAATGTTGTTACAGAAATCCTTAACAATTCTCACTTTACTGGCTTCAAAAACTCAGTTTATAAATCAATTCCGACTTATGCTCAGATACAGGCAGTACCATATTAATTAAAGAGAACTGGTTCTTACCAGAAAAAAAAAACAGATTAACATAGCATGTTCTTTGCTCAGAAATCTCTCCTGTCAGAAGAAAAGTACAAAACTGACATGTTTAATAATGTAATTATAATCTTCACACCTTCCTCTTTGGAAAGTTGATTACACTGTCTGCTATCCAAGAATTTAGAGAGATTTTACAAACAACAAGGAGACTGCTTCCATTAATCGATGTTCCAGCTTGAAATACGAGAAAAACTTTAATGTTCCGTAGAAATGGATATAATGTGCTGGTGGAAATTAGAAGCATGAAGTAAAAAGTGATTTGTAGAGAACAATGAGCCATCCTCATTTAGAAGCTTCACTGCTCTTTGTTCTCAAGATCGTCCTTTGTTTTTTTGTTTTCTTTCTTTCTTCTGTACATATATGAAAGATTTAAAGGACAGATCGGCAACATGGAGACGTTTTCTTGCGGTAGGTATAGGAATGTTATTCCAGTTTATTTTATTGAAACCGGAGTCTCTAGTTTGATGTCTATTCTTTGATTCCTCCACTCGTCCGTCACTGTCAACAAAGCAGACAGAAAAATCGCCGTCGCTCGTCTTTTCAGGACGTGGCAAGATTTCACAATCCTGCGGTAACCAGTTTCAAAGAAAGCATAAACCATTTGGTTTTCTTTTACTTTTTTATATATAAACTAGACAAATGCTTTAGCTCTTAGCGGGTTCATACCACAAGTGCTCCTTTATATAGACGAACTAACGAAAATGCCTCATACTTGTACATTTTTATTTTATCTTGTTTTTCCAGTTCGTTTCCTTTTATGAAGCGTTGCTGTGCTTAAGATCATAATAAGAATGTCGATACAATTAGGTATGGCATTGAGACTAAAATCTACAAGTAGACTTGCTGCATTTTGTTTCTAATAACTCAAGAATGTTAACGATTTTTGTAACTTGTTACTTTTCTTTTCCCTTGAATCATTAAATCCAACTGCTTTCTTATGTCCTACACCGACAAAGATAAGGTGTTCTTGTAGTCGCGTGGATTTCTCCAGTGTTGTCGCTGTCATTCACTACTTCTTAAGTAAAGTAAGTGCTGTGGTACGTATTTGGCAACATTGTACTGGACTGCAGACAAGTGTAAATACGCCTAATTACCTTTCTATTCACTGATTGACAGATCGAAAAGGATTAGGGTATCAGCAGGTAGGGGAAGTTCTTTGAAGAAAAAAAAGTATTTTAAAAGTGGCACCCACATTATGTATTATATATACGATCTTTTTGGGCCTCCTCATTTGTTTATGTTCTTTACGATGTTACGATCTTTTTGGGCCTCCTCATTTGTTTATGTTTATCCCACTCTCAAAGAGTTTTCTCTCACTCGTGTTAAAACTTCGTAAGTATGTTTTACCAATAACTTCCTCTATGCGTTCTTTATTGAACGTATTACTTTCTCGAATAATTGTGTATTCTGTCATATGCAGGGTGTTAATGAATAACACCGAAATATTTTACCTGTATATAGAGGGGACATAGACAAGCAACTTTTATTAGGAGATTTTTGCTCTATGACGTAAAATGTGTGTGCTACAGGCCATTAAAGTCATTATAATTGGGTGCTCATAAGTCAATAATTATGCGAAACAGGGTTAAAATGTTCATTAAATTGACTTCATGCCTTCCTAATGATCCATATAAACCTGATTCTTAATCATTCATTCACAGCTATTACATAATTTAGGGTTTTCATTATCTGCAAAATTTACAGACTAATCTCTTGACTGGCCGTCACTGCATTTATTTTTTCTTTTCATAACTACTGACTACAGTGTTAACAACGAAGTTCCTTTGTTTTGATTTTTTTTTCTAACGTTTTAAGTCAGTGGCGGCCATGCCCTGGGAGATTTTGAATCCATAGAGCAAAAATCTCCTAATAAAAGTTGCTTATTTATGTCCCCTCTATACACAGGTAAATTATTTCTGTGTTATTCATTAACACTCTGTATTTACCATTTAAGTCTTGATATTTTCAGTTCATATTTCGCTTTGATATTGCCATTTCATATTCATTTATGCTTTTAATTACAATGATAGTAACAAATATTACAATAGAGCCGTGGATTTACTAATCGTAGCTGAAATCAAACCTGTCCCTGCTTTTTATATACAACGCAATGAAAGAAGAGATTCAAAAGATAACAAAAAAGAATCCGGATACTATCTTTCATGACACGACCGAGAAAATGGTTTTGGAATGTTCTGAATTCCATTTATGTTAATGTTGTCCCCAGCCCATGGGAACGTATGGTTGATGCTGATACTCTCGGACATGGTGTATCAGTGACGCTGAACGATTTTCAAAAGGGTTCTCCCCCCGGTCTTCTCAACATCACTGGTGAAGCGTTGATAATGTAAAGAACCGGTTTTTGTGAAGCTCACAGTGCTTAAATGATTTTAACAGAAAGTGAAGTGATCGCAGTCAAGTGTAAAGAAATGCATACTAATTCCCCTGTCTCAGAACGTGCTCCGACTCCGCAACTAGCCCTCGACATAGGGTCATCCGACCATTACACTCATATAATTAATTTCGGCATTATAAAAAATATGTAAATTTCATACTAAATGGGTCATTACTTTTAAATAATTCAGTTTCTTACGGAAAAGTACTTTATTTAGAGCGTTTGAAATTATTATATTACCACGACGTCTTGGTTATTACCCAGAAATTAAGGTATATTTAAGAAAAAGCTAATAATTCAAGACATTAAGACCGCAAAACAGTACTTAGATTATTAATAGGCGAGTACGATGATCATGGGCTTTAGGTTTTATTTTTATTTTTTTAATTACGAATGTCTAAATGAATAAGATGAAACAATGTTGTAAATACGAGTGGGTGCAGGGCAGGGTGATATTGCCCAAAACTGTGCAAGAAGACCCGCGTCCCGCCATGAAATACTTTGGGACACTCATGTGCATTGACTTGTAAAGTCTATTGCGGGTCCTCACTTAGAAAAGGAAAATCACATTCAAGTTTAGTATAATTTATGTTGAAAATTCTTCATTACAACAAATGATATTATTATTGAGAAATATTAATCAATAATTTTTGCATTATTAACAAAACTACCCCTTTTTTTAGGATTAATAAGATCCTAACATGTTGTTTCACGAAAAGGTGGCCTTTTGTGAAATATTTACATAAATATTATTATTGGGGTGCCCGAAGTATGAATATTAATATTATTGGGGTACTCGGCACCCCCCAATAATTATCTTAGGAGTGGTTTTGCAAACTCGGCAGTCGATAACGCAGCAGCAGTTTGGATTACTCGGCAACCATGACGGGAAAAATAAACAATTTCTTGACAAGAAATGAGGCAAACTATTTTGTTATAATTTACTGACCCCATAGGCGTAGCGAGGGGGGGGTTTTGGGGGTTTGAACCCCCCCCATTGAATAAAAAATGGAAAATTGTATAATTTTTTTAAGTCTGCCCATAAATTGCTTAATACAAGTATAAAGCGTGGGAAGCTTAAAACTCGTTATATTGCGTCTTAATTTTTAAAATTTTCCGCGGAAGGACCCCCGGAAGCTTAAAACTTGTTATTTTGCATCTTAATTTTTAAAATTTTCCGTGGGAGAACCCCCGGAAGCTTAAAACTCGTTATTTTGCATCTTAATTTTTAAAATTTTCCGGGGGAGGGCCCCCGGACCCCCCTCTCCTTCCATACTCGCCAGACCCCGCGGATGTTATAACCCCCCCCATATGGTCGGCCTGGCTACGCCTATGACTGACCCATATCATTTTTGTTTCATAGAAGAGTAGCCTAACTATATCGGTAGGCCTATTAACATGCTTTATGATTACTCTTAACGGTCTTTGTTATATTTGAGGCCAGAAAATATTTTTAATTTTCGTAATAGATTTAATTTTTAAGCCTTTATTTCCGATAACTCGGTCCATATTAGGCAGAGTTTGCGGGACTCTACTGTAATTGCATATGCATTAGCATTTCCTTGATTTTTATTTATATATTTTATTATTTTATAAATTTGTTATTACTTTGGTACAGTACAAATAGACACAGTCTGGCGTTCAAACGAGTAAAATTTTTACCTTCATTGCAAGTTGCAACCTCTTCTTGTTGAATAGAACTACCTATACAGTGTTCACGTGCAAGCGTTTTATTTATATTACAAAAACAAATTGTACAAGTAACTTCTTTTATTAAAATGTGAAATATTGTCTTGTATATTTTACATTAGCTCCAAATAAGTATACAACAGCAATGAAAGCACGTGGGATATTTAGAACCAAACAATAATCTGGGAAATCCGTGAATTTTCCCCTGCTTTTAAACAAGATTTTTGTTGGAAATTAGAACCAGATTTTGATATTCAGATCCCTAACGTAACCTATAACGTATATTTACGCGTATTTTATAATATATCGTTTAAAATGTGTTTAGTTTATTCTTTTTAAGAGAAGGCCGGACAAACACTAATAACTTACCTTTACATCGAAAAATAATATTATAAAAGTTCCATTTTATCGAAAGAGGTTACAATATTAGTGTAATCTTAGTGAAAAATCCACATAAGAGAATGCCCGTATTTTAAAGTTTTCAGAATCTACTTTTTACAAATCTTCAGGACGAAAAGGTGGTCTGGTGCAGGATGCAGTGTAAATATGAACTAACACACTTAAAATATAAATGTCTTCTCGATTTAAACATATAGCTTTAATGAAGAAATTGTACCGTTCTTCAATCATAGATTATTCTTAAACGTTTATTCTTAAGCGTTTCTGGTTTTGAGGACCAAAATACGTCCGCCCAAATATGGATTTAAACCCGAGAAACTTGGACCTAACGCGTAGCATTCACAAGTAATGTAGATAACAAGAAATTCATAAATTAAAATGAAATGTAATGACACATAAATTAAATACAAGTCAAAATGCCTAAATAAATTAATTTAATTAGTCATATAATGAAAAGTCCTTTGAGCTCCATATGTCACTTCACTACAAGATATTTTGGGGCCCATAATGCTTTCTTATGAGAAAGTTGCTGATCCATTCAAAATGACCAAAAATCTTAGCTGCTTTCTCACAAGAAAATGTTATGGGAACCAGATATATGTGAAGTGGAATGGTGTGGATAGTATGAAAGACCCCATACTATTAGCTGTCAGCGATAACACTAGGCTATATGAATAACATTATAAACTAACTCATACTACTGTTAATAGTAATGATTAAAGAAGCTACCATTAATAATCTTTACAAAATATATTTTAACACGCTTAACAATTTCTTATAACAAGATCTGCAAAATAGAGTTTACAGAGGTGCCCAGGTTATAACGGTCATTTTCCCTAGAACTCCTATTAACACCATTTCACTCATCCCCTTAGGCCTAAAAATCAAGCACGTATTTAGAAATTAGTTTTTTTTGGGGTTCCTAAAGTGATAGACCATAAATCACTGACATTTTCCCTTCCTGAATGACACAATACGTAGGCCTGCATTGAATTTTTCTAACGCTTCAAAATCTCATGTTTTGTGGGGTCCGGGCCCTCCTTAAGTTCGTCCTTGCTAAAAGTCATTGAAAAGAAACTTAATTAACTACAAGCAGACTGATCTTGATTGCTCTCAATTCTAGGAAACAGCTTACCCTGGTATGGAACCGATAACAACATAGAATTACTCATAGCTGTAGATGTGACTAACCTCTAATCTTGCTGTATATGATCGGTATATATTTTGGATTAAGGAGTAATGAATGCCATTGTATTACGTGTATCTTGCAGAGAAATTATGGTAAGGACCTCCTAGTCTTCTTAACGTGGCCAAAGCATGTCAAGCTTTGACAATGGATGTGTGTAGTTTATTTATTTCTGGGCCTCTCTATTAACATCGTGACGAATCAAGATCCACATATAAAAAAAAAATAGCATAATTACAAAAAGCTCACCTGATTAAAGGAAGCTCTGGAAATACTGTCTTATAGTATTATTTTATTATATTATTATTTAATCTCCAGGAATTAAACCCCTCGTCTCTAACGCATGTTAGGGTGTACTTTACAAACTAAATAGACTACAATAATATTAAGTTATACTTTATAATTTCACATTTTAGTCTGTCATTAGACCTATAGTTGGTCGTGAACGCAAGTTATAAGGGATAATGCAATTCAAAATGTTACACTCTTTCAAATATTGGACAATCATATAAGTATTTTACGGCTTCCTTTGTAACTGACGTCTGCAGACATTGCTTATTTCTGAATAATTTTGATCATAAATAATTTCCAAACTGTGCTAAAATGAAACATGGAGAAAAATGAATAGATTGTAACCTACCATAAAATGTAAGGGGGAAAGAGTTCCGGAAGCTTATATTTTAATTCTCCCAGGATTTGGAATAATTTCTCACATCATTTGTCATGAAAATGGAAAGAAGCATTTGGAAATTCGTAAATAATCTTTGCTATATTAGACAAAAAATCAGGCGTATAAAAATAATTCAACTTAAAACTGAACCGTTATTCAACCTAACGTTAATATTAATTAGATCAGCGGTTCCCAATCTTTCCCCTGCGGACCGTTGAGTATAATATTATAACGTATTGTAACGAGCCCATATTAACCTTACAATCTATTCTTAAGAGAAAACCTCTGAAATCATTCAGCAGACAGACATATGTGTACAATGGTATAATAATTATTTGTAAAAAACATTCCAAGTTAGCAATCTGAAGTTGTACGTTACTTTCGTTTTAGCATTCACCAAAGAAAGAAAAGGAATTTGGCCGCCAGACAACATACTGCAGGAGCTTCCGAAACACAATAGAGACGGGATATCGGTTCCAATTAGCCACATCGTGAGTTTTCGTGTGAAAGGGGGGGCTCATTTTCTTTGTCGGGAGAGACCCTGAAGGCAACAACATTCACGTATCCTCTTCAGTCGGGGATCATTAAACCTATTACCGTGTCAGAAATGATAGCGTTTCATCTTATTCTTCTTTAGAACCAAACCAAATAATTACATGGGGCTTTGCTTCTTCCAAGTCTCTGAACATGCTGTGTTCTTCTGTACGATTGTGAAGTGCTGCGGTTGTAGGTGTCTGACTGAACCAGATTCTTGTTGGCTTTCAATGCGATTATTAAGAATTCCAAGAACCCAAACACTGGAACGAAACGTACGTAGCGCTGCAGTCACAAATCTGTTCTTCAATTAAAGATATACTTAATAGAGGCAGGTCGTCTTAATTTTGTAACAGGGATGATGATAACCTTGGATTACTACATGCCAAGTTCTGTTGTCTTCAGCACAGCTGACGCTACACAATAGAGTTTTTAAAAAATATAAGTACCCGTGTAAGGTATGTTTTAAATAGCAAAAATGATCAGTAAAAACTGAGGCAAGAAACTTCAATGAATTATACGTAATTACTAGGGGGCGGATTTCTATGACATGTCATATTTTTCCTCTTTACATTATTTCAGGTTTCCGACTAATTTAAACCCGATTCCAGGCATCCTGGTGAAAATGTAACGGCTTTTATCGTGCATATAACTGCATATTTTTGGAAATTTTCAACTACGTAACATATTTAATATGAATATGCATATTTAGGTCATATTTTTGGCAAATTTGTGTGCATATTAAAGGAACGTTGAAGTTTCATATCATATTTTGTAAATTTTTCATTATACTAATGATACTTTTTCAGAATTTACAGATATTTTAAATAATTAACATTATATTTTAGTAAAATGATTTGTAATGAAACTTAAAATAAATATATACATTGTGTAAGTGGTAAAGTCATATTTTAAATTTTATTCATCATATTTTAATGTTTTTTAGGTCATAAATGCATGCATATATCCTATTTTTTAGGTCAAAGAAATCCGCCCCTAGTTATTACAAGTACAGCTTACGGATACGAGAAACATGGGTTGCAAATATTTTTCTTTTGAAAAAAAAAAAAAAAAAAAAAAAAAAAAAAAATTATATTTGAGGTAGATGCTTATGATTTTGAGAGTTTTAAAATACCTGTAAATGACTCATTTTTGTTACATAAAATATGTACCGGTATCGTTTTATGTAGGCTACTTCATTTGAAATATTTTTCTCAGCCATTAGTGAATGATTTGGACTTAAATTGTTTATTCAGAGAACTCACCTTCAGACTCTTCAGTGTAGTAAATGCCATGGGAAAGACTAAAAGAAAAACACGGCTACTTAAATCAGGTGTGTGGTAACATAGAGCAGCGTTTCTCAACCTATGGTCCGCGGACCACATGGTGTAGATGGTCCGCAGACATAATTAAAAAAATATCATAAAGCTAGTGGAAAGTAAAGAAGTAAAATTTTTTCACATATTTCGTGCCCAAATATTAAGAATATAGGCCTTCTTTTAAAAATGGGATGTAAAATTAGGGGTCCTTAAAGTTTTATAGACATTTTAGAGGTCCTCCGGTTCAAAAAGGTTGAGAAACCCTGACATAGAGGAAATTAAAGCAAATAGACAATTCCTCAGCAAGCTAAAGGAATGTTACCTATTTTATGGAACCCGAAGGTTCATTGCCGCGCTTACCTCAGCCCGCCATTTAACCCTATTTAACTCCATCCAATCATCCCTCGCATATCCTACTTCTCTTAAATCTATCCTAATATTGTTCTCCCACCTACGTCTAGGTTTTCCACGTGGTCTTTTCGCTTCGGGTCTCCCAGTCAATACTTTTGAGATATGTCTTTCATTCCCCATGCGCGCAACATGTCCAGCCCATTTCATCCTCCGCGATTTAATTACCCTTACTATATCCGGTGACGAGTAGGCCTACAGGTTTTGAAGCTCGTCGTTATGTAATTTTCTCCAGTCTCTATTTTCATCTCTCTTAGGCCCAAATATATTCCTAAGCACCCTGTTTTCGAATACTCTCAAATTATGGTCATCCCAAAGAGTAAGCGACCATGTCTCACATCTATATAATACAACCGACAGGATAATAGTAAATAGCAAATAATGAATGGCGGTTTTAAAAGACCCGTTCACGTAAATGTTTGAAATTAAGATCCTAAATTTTGACCTGCTTTCTTCGACTATCTAGTATTCTTCGAGTTTTTGCACGATTATTTGCGAGCTTGGTGGCTAACCGCCCCTAGATGTGAGAAGATCCCACTAGCCTACAACGTGGAGGTATTACAAAAACTCTTATTTTCTACAGTTTCGTCACATTGCTATTTATCGTACCTTATCTCTACAATTTATTGAGGAGTGACAATGTTTAATATACTGTCTGCCATCTTTACAAAGAACTATAGAATACAAGAAAATTATGTATTTCAATGAACGTAGAACAAGTTTCTTTGTTTTGTAACTGCAAAGAACACTTCCAAAGGAAATATTATTTAATACGGTGATTATTCAAAAACAGAAAGATGGCACGGTATGATGAGCAAAGCTTTTTTAACTTTCTCACATGTATGTGTTTTTCTTCGTTTGCTGATGTAATGCCGACTCGCCAACGGTCTGTCAAACAAACATCATTAAATAAAATATTCACAGAGGTAGCCGCCGCCAATGACTGGCATAAATTTAAAACGGACTTTTAAGTCAACATAGGAGTTTATTACCTGCAGTACTTAATAAACATACAGTATACACATGCTATTTTATATCCCATTATACAATACAGAAATAGGCATTCCTCCTCTTTTCTTTGCCGCTAGCAAATGTTTCAGAAATGGATATCAAGGTTTGTAAACACGCGTTCTCAAAGCAAAAACTGAGGGGTCCATAGAGAGCTTGTAACAGGATCCTTCCTGTATAGAAGGACAATAATATGTTTGTTATGCCTTCTTCCCTGCTCTGAAGAAGCCTAATCTCCTCAAAGGAAACAGCTGCGACGATTTTCTCTTTTACAATAGAGAGGAAATAGGCTGCTCTAAATAGCTGCGCTTCATTTGAGTTACGAGGGGGTTTAAGATGGGGGAAGAGAGAAAGAGAAAGAGAAAGAGAAAGAGAAAGAGAGAGAGAGAGAGAGAGAGAGAGAGAGAGAGAGAGAGAGAGAGACGGAGACGGAGGGAAAGAGAGACAGGATAAATCGAAAACACAATGATAGAAGGAAAGAATATAATAATGCAAATCGGCATGGAAGGATTCTTTCAGGTTTGAATGCGCATGTGAATACAACCTAAAAATTATAATTTTATCGTATAAAAAAAGCTCTTATATAATAATTAATCTATAATAATAAAAGGAAGTGGTGTCTTTCTGTCTGTCTGTCTGTCTTTGCGCGATGCCCAGCGAAATCTACTGAACGCAGATATCTGAAATTTTAAAAATAGATGGACTGAAGGGTGGGCGAATGCACCTCGAAGCCGGATTTTTAATTTTCGCTTTCGTTCACGAGTTATGAGTGAAAAATGGGCAGAAAACGTACATTTTTTTGCGCTTTCGAAGCATCCGTTTTCAGTAATAGGCCTACATTCCAATTTTCAAATCAATTGCAGGTGGCTTTGCCTACTTTTGTCATACCTTGGAAATAAAAGCATCGCTGTCGCTTGAATTTTGTAAGCCGAGGCTGGTCTATTCATTTGTTTATAATGTCAAGGCACGCAGACATCTGAAATTTTCACCTAAGACGGAAAAGGAATAATGAATATTGGCCTAAATGGGCAAACATTGTTCGATTTGGACGAAACTCACTATGCAGAGCAGTGGCGCCAACTTATATGGGCCCGTGGGGCTCAAGCCCACCCAACAATTTGCTGTGTCTCATTGCCATAACTATTTATTGCTAATACTAAAAACCGTGTTTCGTTGTTGAATAGCTTTAAAGCGAAAAATCAGGCTATTGTTGGCATACATTTTAAGGGCTTTTGTTACAATTCACTCATGATCGTTTGAAATTGTTCCTATGTTCATTCATTTACTTACGGCTTACTCTGTCTATGCAGTTTTCTAAGATACTACCGAAATATATTTTACGCTTTAAAAAAAGAGACTTTTTTACGTTCAGGGGGAAAAAAAACTTAAATCAGATTGCTGTTTTAAGTATACATAAGGAGAGGCCGGAAAAGTTCGATTTAGAATTTAGATGATACTTGTGATTAAGAAAAATGTCAGGAACGATATTAATTGACAAAATAAAGAATTGTGATATAAGCCAGGAGTGTGGAGTAACAGATATCGGCGACTGGAAAAAGAAAAAAGTTCAAAATGAAACGAACAAATAGAAAGAATGAATTAAGAAAGATTCGTTAAATCAGCAAGGGACAATGATCCAGAGGGAAGAACGAAATAAGGGGCAGAGGTATGAAAATTTTAAAATCTTTGAGCCCACCCAATATTTTTCAAAACTTGGCGCCTCTGATGCAGAGGTTTTCTGGGCCAGGGAACTCGAATTTGAGGTAGTTTTTGTCAGGAGGCGCTTTCTAATCATGGAATTCACTTCAAAACCGGATTTTTAGCTGTTTCATTAATTATTATTAATCGTTTAGTTTAGGCCAGGGGTCGGCAACCTGCGGCTCTTTGGATGTGAAGCTGCGGCTCTTTAGTTCCATACGCAAATATTATTTATTTTATATAGGCCTATATAAAAAAAAATTAAAATCGTTCTGAATCGATTAACGAGGATTAGGCACCGATTCTATCTCTCAGCCACTTGTACTCGCTTTTCACCGCACCCCTCCCCCGTGACACGCGTCGTCACTGTCGTCAGTCCGTCGGAAGCTCTCGAATGACGCCGTCGTCGGATGTTTCTATGTAGGTTTTAATTCGCTTTCGACGCAAGACAATTTGGTGTCTTCACCAGTGCTTTGAATTTGTTTGCTCAAATTTGTTATTGAAGCACAAGTTAGTGTTGTAAGTAAATGTTTAATTGTTTTAATTTTTTACTTAAATAATAAGTAATTATCTAATAATGCCATATATATATATATATAATCTAATGTGTTGTGAAAAACACTACTTATATATGAATAAATAGATATTTTTTCTTATGAATAAATAGATCTTTTTTCTTATGAATAAATAGATTAGTTTTTATCAAAGAACTTTATTTATGCGAGTACTATTTATTGTTGGCAAGAAAAAAAATTTGTGGCTCTTTAAAAACTTTGAAATTTGGTAAATTGTAATTTTTTACTCTTCCGACTCAAAAGGTTGCCGACCCCTGGTTTAGGCTTATGAATTTTTCGCGTGCAAGTGTTAATAAATATAATGTTTTAATTAATTTGCTCTTAATTTTTAATCTTCCAATTAATTACCGTGGGCGGACCCGCGGGGATCTGCTATTTATCTATAATAAGAGGAAGTGTTTGTGCACGATGCCCAGCAATATCTACTGCACGCAGAGATCTAAAATTTTAAACATAGATGAACTGAAGCCAGATATTTCATTTTAGCTTTCTTTCGCGAGTTATGGGTGAAAAACTGGAAGAAAATGTGAATTTCTTGCGCTATCCACCCATCAGTTTTCGGTAATACCTTTCAATTGTCAAATCAATTGCAGATTTTTTTCATAACTTGAAAATAAGAGCATCGCAACATAGACGGAAGAGGGGTAATGAATATAGGCTTAAATGGGCAAACATGGATCGATTTGGACGGAACTCACTATGAAGGGGTTTTCTGGGCCAGGGTACTCGAATCTGAGGTCGTTTTTCCCAGGCGGCGCTTTCTAATCACGGAATGCACTCCAAACCCGGATTTTTAGCTGTTTCATTATAATTTTTAATCGTTTAATTTATTAATGATTCGCGTGTAAGTGTTAATATATATAATGTTAAATTATTTTGCTCTTAAGTTTTAATTTTTGAATTAATTATCACGGGCGAAGCTGCGGGCACCTGTTATTTTTAAAAATAATCTGAAGGCATAGGCATACTTCATGGAATACCTTGATTTATGTGAATTGACGTATGTGTAATTTGTTTCTTTTGGCTGTTACTTTTATTGCATAATTCCTTCAGATTATTTTGCCTTAAATTGCTTCTACATTACAGTAGAGACCACAAATAACGGCCGTGGTAGTCGGGATGCTAACCACATACCCCAATCCTGCCATCTACTTATGAACGGAAGTAGCTGCCTCGTGTCCTGCTCCTCTAGCCCGAAAGGTTTACGTTATTTTGCCGCTGAAGTGCGGCGGGAACGCTCCGTCATAAATACTCCGGTTCCTAATCACTAGGGTTCGGATGTTTATGACCTAAAAAAGTGAAAAATATGACCGCAAATATGCCCTTAAAAATAACCAATTTAAAACGTTTAAAACACTAAATTCTCACATCACATGAATTCAATCAGATAATCACTTTTTAACAATTTTACATGTGATTTACAGTTTTACTTGTAATTTAAGAATTAATTAAAGAATTTTCTCCTATTTGCTCGCTTTATCAGCTCCAAATACTCGAAATATTTTGTAGTTTTTGCATGTCCCTACAAAATATGAACAATTTTATTAATTTTAAGATTTAAGTTACTATTAATTTGGCATAAACAATAAATTAATTAAATAAATTTCAAATTTAACTCGAACATGTAGTACGTACTGTATAATTGTTCTCTTTTACCGAATTTATAACTGAAATGTGACTTTAAATTACAAATATGGCCAAAATATGACCAAGATCACAAAAAAGACCAAAATATGACTTTATATGCAAAATAAAAACGGTCCGATTTGGATAACAAATGTGCAATTCGTGTTTAATTTCTGTTTGCGGCGAGAACGGAGGTCAGGATAAAAACATGACATGTCATAAACATCCGAACCCTACTAATCACTTTGTATTTGTAATAGAGATGTTAAAATATTGAAGCAAGCTATACTAATATTATATGTCACATAATTATTGGTGAGGAGTGTTTTTTAACATTCAGTATTTTTAGAAGTAGTTTGTATTTTGATAATATGAAGCTGGTGTGAAACAATCACAAGACTTTTTAAACCCCCAAATACTAATCTTTGATATTTTTAAACACTTTCTGCCATAGACTAAGCTGCCGTCTAGCCGGAAGTGCGTATTCTGCTATCTCCACCATGGTTCAAGATCCACGAAGCAGGACTTTAAATTGTGTTTTCAATATTGTAGACAAGACCACAGTAATTGCCACTAACTGTAAATGTAGTGCGGTGGAATGAGGAAGCCATGTTAAGAAGTCGGACAGACAGCCTGGGTGAGGGTGTACCAGGTAGAAAGAGCCCTTCATTCATTGAGGCATTCCAAACTTTCACTTCTTTTAGTCCAGTGTCCATTCAGATCTAAACACTACACTACAGTTACTCAGTCACAGTTAATCACTTATATGGACCCAACATGATTTTCAACCCCTTTGTGCTAAAGTTCTCTATTTGCCTTTTATTTAATTTTACTTCATAATACAGTACAGTAAATTAATATAGAACTGCATTATGCTGTTTTTATTTTAAAAACTAAATTTTGTTTTAGTGCCACCCTCGCTTTGTGCCACTAAATGTTAGAGAACAGATGGTGGCACTACATCGAGGGTTGACTGTATTATATTTATGCTCCTCTTTCTAAATTGTAACTTGTATCTTGACACTAAATACTGAATCTTAATTTTGTTGCAGTTGATGGCCTTCATGCCCTTGGTTCACTATAACTGTTCCCGCCACCTAAGGTTCTTCCTGTGCTCCGTGTTTGCACCGCTGTGCACAGAGCATGTGAGTGGTGCCATCCCTGCCTGCAGAGGACTATGTGAAGAAGTGCAAGCCGACTGCCAGCCTGTCATGGAAACCTTCAACTTCCCATGGCCCATCATGCTCAACTGCTCCCGCTTTCCAGTATCGGAACAAAATGGCCTCTGTATGCAGTTTCCGAATGCCAGTGAAGAGCCTATTCATGCAAGCAGCGAGAGCGGTGGCTTTACTTGGGCAGTGAATCCTGCACCGATCCACACTCAACAGTGCCCACCAAACTTTGCACGTGCTCGGGAGCCACGAGCCATCACGTGCAGTCCTCGCTGTGGTCGAGATGCTTACTACAGGTCAGAAGACAAGCAGTTTGCAGAAACCTGGATGGTTGGCTGGGCATGGTTGTGCTTTCTGTCCACACTGTTCACTCTCCTCACTTTCTGGGTAGAACCTGGAAGATTCCTCTATCCTGAACGACCAGTAATCTTCCTTGCATTGTGTTATAACCTACTGGCACTGGCATACATTGTCCGTGGAGCGCTTGGCCCTACTGCTTTCAGCTGTGTTTCTCCTTCTGATGGAGGTGTTCCATATGTAGCTGTCGACGGCCTTGAAAGTGGTCCATGTACACTCACATTCCTTGCCTTATATTATTTTGGAATGGCATCCAGTGTTTGGTGGGTGGTGCTGGCAACATCTTGGTTCTTATCAGCTGCTAAGAGATGGTCATGTGAAGCACTCCATGGACTTTCAACATACTTTCACATAGCAGCATGGGCAGGACCAGCAGTCTTAGGTGTTGCTGCTTTGTCCTTGCATCACGTCTCAGGGGATGAACTGACAGGCCTCTGTCAAGTGTCTGAGTCTGCTGCAGTGCCATTCCTGGTAGTACCACATGCAGTCTTGCTTCTTGCTGGTTGCACTCTGGCTGCGCTTGGTGGTGCAGCTCTCATTCAAGTGCGCAGAGCCATGAAGATGGCAGGTCGCAGCACTGCCAAGCTTGAGAGACTCATGACACGCCTAGGTGTATTTGCTGCATTGTACATGCTTCCAGTGGTAGGATCATTAGCTTGTGTTCTCTATGAAGCATGGCATAGACCTCGCTGGCGCAGTCTGGCCCTCTTGGCTGCCCTAGATTGTCGCATCGAGCCCAGCTGTACTCCTGGGCCATCTTATCAAGCTGCTGGTGTAGAAGTGGCACTGCTTCGACTCTTCTTGTCTCTTGTCGTAGGAGTGACTTCTGGCATGTGGGTGTGGTCTGGTAAGACTTGTCGGGCCTGGAGTAAACTGTTCACAGCTCCTCGAAAGCCTCGGTTACATACGCTTACTATCTCTAGACATACAATAGGAACTGGATCACTTCATGTTTCTCGTGTATAAATGACTGAGTCTGTAAATAACTGACAATTATTCACAATTTTCATGTCAATTGTTGGTTCACAAAGTTGTTAAAAATTAGCTCTTAAGCTTTTTTTAAATCTGAAACTTCTTCAAGACTAAATATATATTTTTTAATTACAGTATTTATTTTTATTCCCCATGTAAAGTGAAATTTAGACTAGTCGTTTGTGTGGTTGCGTTATGTGTCACAATGATTTGCTCATGCAAATATTCAAATAATTTCGTAACATACGGTGTAATTGTAAAGAAATTCTTATGAAGGGATTTTTTTTGTTTGCTTGTTATCTTCATACAGTACTGGTAATGTAAATATAATAATTATAAGAAGATACATGAAATTGCATAAATCTGTATTAAATCTTTGATTAGCTGGTGAGTGGAAACAAGTTGATTCTATAGTAGTGAAAGCTGGTTCCTTGGAACCGAGGAATTGTGATAACCTGACGAAATCTGTACATGGATAATAATAATGTTCACCACTTTCTCCATCATCATAAGGCAATTAGGTGTAATTAATTAATATTGTATATAGCATTACATGAATTATGTTGGTGTCAAAATTAATTTAACACTAGAAGGCAGTGTACGAACTTTAAGGTGTAAAACATTGAATGGGTTTTATTTTATTGCATCTATATTTCACGACAATTTTAGTGTTAAATAATCTAAGAAATAGCCAACTTTTTACTGTCCATAAGTTCAGAAATATTAAAGGACTAGGAGCGGTCATTATCACTGGCACAAGCTAGCACGAGATTTATGTTTGCAACCACGCAACAATGCGTTCATTTGCGCCTAAGTTATGAATTATGTGTGTGCAGAATGTTTTGAGATGGTGGGTTTGATTGAACTGAGAAACATTGAGGAAGATAGTATATAAAATTTTGAATTCACTAAAAACATTTAAGTTCGCTTGTAAGAAATGTAAATAATATTTATTTTCTTGTCAAACATGAAATGGCTGTAATATTGAATACTTATTGATGCCTAGAGTTCAAACATATAAGTTGAATATATTGAATAATATGTTGAATGAAAAACTGTTTTATAATGATGAAATGTACTGGTCAAAATTACTGGTGAAATCTTTCTAGGTAGTCAGGTGATGTCAGTCCTTCTAGTGTTAAATTGACATTTTCATTGTTAATAAAACCAGTTTAGCTGATATAACAAAGTGCCAGATGGAGTTAATAGGCCATATTTCAGAAACTGAATTTAAGGCCGGTATTCATAGTCGGCGACTTAAGAACCGACTTTATAAAGCTGAACTTATTTGACAAGTCGACTGATATGTTTTTCGTATTCATAGTCTTCTTTAAAGTCGTACTTTATTAAGTCTGACTTCATAAAGCTCTCCTTATTCCACATACTAAAGTCGAATTCAGTAATATGAAAAATAACGCGTTCACTGCCATAACAATTGAATTAGCCAATCGTGTTTAAGATTTTTTCTAGATTTTATGTAAAGCAAAGCCGTCTGAGTACGTATTTTGCTGTCATGATATAAAAATACAGACGGCGCTGTGCATTGTAAACAAAGAATTCAGTTCATCCAGTCATATTATGCATCGTGTAAGTAAGCTGATCAATAGTTTCTCTACAATATTCTGTGTATATATTAGCTTGGACATTGTTCAGAATTAAGACCGGTACGCTTATACATTTATTTCTATGTTAATTATTGTTTTAGAGAGATTCAAAACAGCTTAGGAAGCTTTGGGTCGATATGAAATACCATCAGAGAGAAATACCGATGAAAGATCGGTGATTGATATTTCCAAAATTGTGTCTTCTTGAAACGAAATCTCTTAATAAATTCATCTTCACTATAGAATTTGAATAGATTCATCATATTTCGCAAATAACGCTTTGGGGCGCGAGTTTATTCTAATAACTTCGCCAAGGACCTAAAAATCCCTGTCCATGGTTCTGGCTTAAACTGAAATAAGTCAGGGGGACCCTTGACTTGATAAAGTACGACTTATTTCGACAAATAAGTCCGACTTGTTTGTGTCAGAAACTCAACTTAAGACGAGATTAAAGTTCGACTTGGATATAAGTACGACCTATTGCGACTATGAATACCGGCCTTAGACCATGGTTTCATGAGAAAGTTTGATAAGCATCTGTGAAGGAATAAGTGGGATAACTATATAGAACATTAACAGAACAAAATTACAACAAATCGCCTCACATCTAAAGGAAGGCGGAATATAATATATTTACAAATATCTGACTGCATTGTAATCAAAACCCTCATATCATTTATCAATATCAAAAAAGGAACAAGGCCCCCCCAGCCTTATTCAAAGCAATGCTGCTTTGTAGCATAGTGATGATTTGGCATTTAAAAAGCACGTGGCCCTTAATTAGTCGTTACTCCAATACTGGTTAACCGATTTTGGTCCATAATCAATAGGCTTCTTCCCATTGACGTTACAAATGTATATACCAAGTTTCATGAAAATCTGATAAAGCGTATTTGAGTTACCGTGCAAACAGATGGATAGACAAACATTTCCCATCCACCATAAATCTCATAAAGTACCATTCTGGCACTTAATAAATCAGTTATTTGTGCCATACTGTTATATTATGAAGGGAATGATTTTTGCATTGATTTTTCCATAACTATAAGAATATGGTAAATTATTTAAATTTTAATCCATTAGTGCATAGAGTCTGATAAAATGGTCTTGAATTAAATAGTATTTAGTAGTATTAAAATTTGATTTTTTGCTTTATGTTACTAGAAACGTAAGATATCAATATGTAGTGATTAATAAGTCATATGCATTCCAGTATTAATAAATATGTTGAACAAATAACTAAAACTAAACTCCGTGGCGCTACATCCCTGAAGGGACTTGGCCTACCACCCGACCGCTGCGTCATCTCCCGTAGGCAGATGGCAGGATTGGGGGGCATGTGGTCAGCATGCCGACACCCACGGCCGTTAATGGTGATGTTCTTGACCGGAGCCGCTACTTCTCTATCAAGTAGCTCCTCAATTTGGAATCACGAGGCTGAGTGCACCCCTACCAGACCTCCCTACCTCAGAAAAATCCGAGGAGGTACCGGGAATCGAACCCGGGCCGACGGATCTGTAGTCAGCGACGCTAACCACAAGACCACGCCGGCGGACTTGAACAAATAACAATGTGTTATTTTATACAGCACAACTTATGCGGAAATTGTTATAATATAACTGTGCATTGATTAAAATCACAATTCTGTTCAATGCATGCCAGTTCATGTGCTTTTATTGTCATCTAATGTTAGCTTATCTTGATTAGGTAAACTATTTCTCATAGACGTTATTGGTAGCATTGTTAGAATCTGGTAACTCATTCAAGTCATTGGTCATTTAGTATGCCATGATCTCACAGCTGAGAGGATACTGATTTATTTTAAGCTGCACAAATAAGAAAGTAATTATTATTACCGTAATCCTTTATATTTTATTCATGGAATGGTCTTAATAAATCTGACTCGAGATTACTAGTTTCTATCAATAAACTCGTAATCTCTCATGGGATTACCTGTGATAAGCACTGTAGATAACTTTTTGCACTAATGGGTTAATCATTTGTGCTATTTTAGTGAAATGCTGTCAGTGAAACTATTTCATGTATTATTATTAATGAATTTCATCTTCAGACAGGGTTTAAATAGTTATAAAATTGAAAGAGTGTCCGCCTCAGAACCCTTGTCGTAGCACTTATCTGGGGCCACTTATAAAATATAAAATAAAATCAGGTAAACTGATGTAACAAAGTGCCAGTATGCTTTTGTTGAATCAATTATAATTGCAATTATGATGAGCAGAAAATAAGTTTTTTTAATCAGATTAAAATCGACCAGCGTCAGCAAAACTACAGATTTGTGATACCTTGACAATCGCGCACTCACATAAAAATAATACGAATCCAAGACGTTACCATTCGGCCAATTCAGTCAGTTTGACGGTGTAGTTTGATAAGCATATGTGAAGGAATACTGTTAATTGTCATATCTCAATGTATTGCAACTTGAAATTCTTAAAATATGTCAACATTTCGCAAAATTCAGTGGCATATAACTCCGCTAATCATTTCACAGTAATGTACCTTCTGTATATAACAGTATTCATGTAGTAGGTCTATTCAATTTCAAATACATCAACGAAGTAAACAAACATCTGACTGCACTGCAGACAAAGCCCTCAAATGATTAAAAATGCGGCATTGTTAGTATACCGGTAGACATAATTTAAAAAAAACATGTGACCTTTAACTAGTTGTTACTCTGGTACCGGTCAGCCGATTAGGTCCAAAATTAATAGGCTTCTTGCCATGGATGTTATAAATGCTTATACCAAGTTTCATGAAAATCCAATAACGCATATTTGTGTTATGGGGCCTTTTGTTATATAATACCATAAAAATGCACTAAATTGGGCATTATTCCGCCATCGGCTAACCGATTTGGTCCAATATCAACAGACGTCTTCCCATGGACATTATACATGTGTATACCAAGTTTCATGAAAAGCCGATAAAGCGTATTTGAGTTATGGTGCTTTTAAATAAAAACACTAAATTGAGTTTTACTCCGGTACCGATGAACCGATTTGGTCCAATATCAATAGGGGTCTTCCCATGGACATTATAAACGCTTATACCAAGTTTCATTAAAATCCAATAAAGAGTATTTGAGTTATCGCGCGTACAGACACACGGACGGACTGACGGACGGACGGACAGACATTTTTCCTTCCCCCACACAATCTCATAAAGTACCATACTGGCACTTAATAAAAATAATATAGACGGCACAAGCACACATTAAAAACAATGTTGTCATAATATTAAAATCTTCTTCTTGGTCCCAGATGCATCCATTATTTGAAAATGCATTTCGATGCAAGTTGCATCATCTTCAGTTCAGATTTGGAGATACTCAGTCACACTGTCTAATGATATACTGATGTATCAGTATATCATTATCATGCAACTTGCATCGAAATGCATTTTCAAATAATGGACGCATCTGGGACCAAGAAGAAGATTTTAATATTATGACAACATTGTTTTTAATGTGTGCTTGTGCCGTCTATATTATTTTTATTTTATATTTTATAAGTGACCCCAGATAAGTGCTACGACAAGGGTTCTAAGGTGGACACTCTTTCAATTTTATAACTGTTTCATGTATGTTCCAAATGTCGGAATAATTATTGTGCTATATCAGCAAAATTCATTTTACTTTGAAGTATCATCTAATATTGTACCACAAGGCAAGGATACCTGCAAGGGGGCAAATTAAGAACTTGGTTAATATGCGTGTGTAGACAAGTACATTATATTTTTAATATTATATTCTCTACACAATACTTAAGTTCCGTCTATATTATTGCATTTTGTTCCTGATCTGTGACTGTTCCTTAGTTACTAGTTATACATAAAAAAATTTAGAATAAGTATTTTTCACCATTGACAAACATGGCCTTTCATTTAAAAATGGTAGGCCTACTTAACATACTTATTGGTAAATTTTCCCTCTATTTATTTATTTTCTTCTAATAAAATTTGCTTGGTATCACAGTCATGAAATATTTTCAACTGGCAGCATTTATTCCCACAGGTGTGAAATAAAATGTATATTGTAATTTGTACAAATAACTTATGAAAAAATCCATTTTTGTATGTAATTTTCTTTTTGTTTGTAATATTAATATTTCAAATAAGGTACTTATTTAAAAGATTGAGCAATTGCATCTTACTATATGGTGCTGAATTAATTATACATGAGCAAGAAGTCAGATTAAAAATGCCATAGCACAATACTGAAGTACAGATAAAAAAAGGGTGAAATTCAATCTTGTTCTTGTAGTAAAACTTTATGGCAGTATTTATAAGCTCTCTGTAATGTACAATGTGAAATGACTTTTCAGTCAAAAGGACAGCATTGAGTAGTTTTAGTAATGAATGTCTAAAATGTAAATTGTTGTAGTTAGTGAGAAAACGAAGTGCAAATAATGAGTAGGCCTACTGGTAATAAACATTATTTCATAATTATAATTTTACCATATCAATATAATGTGTACTGTATTTTATAATTATGACAGTTCCCTATCTTTCTCAGCCTCATGTTTATCAGTCTTGCCCGAGTATTCTCTTGGATTAATTTTTAATTTGTAGGCTGCTGTCTGCAGACAAGCATCCATTTGGTCACTGTCCTTGTACTTCTAGTATCTTTGCTCCTGGCTGCTTCTTCTTCAGTGGTGGTCAACATTTCTCTGTCCTCCAAGTAGCCATTTGTCCTGCTCAATGTCATGCTGCTCTTGTTTTAACTTATAAAAAAATATCATTTGAAGGATAACGCACAGAAACAGCCTTTTTTAATTTGTTGGAGCACTTGATGACTCGTTGACATGTTCTTCAGCACACAGCATTTTGAACATGATGCATTACTGCGCTTACATTAGGAATGTGGCTGTGATTCTGTGTTTGGTCACTGATGATTTTAACGTGAGAGAGATCAATTCCATTCTATACTTCCAATTTTTGGCAAAATGAAGTTACGTGACATTCCTAGGATGTGAGAGGACACAAATTGCTAGGAAGCAGACAAATAACGAAAGCCTGACCAAAATAATACACATGGCCACAGTGTTGTCATACCTAAACGTCATTATGACCAAAAGTCTTAATACTGAAAATATTTGTGACCCAAAAAGGTAGACTGAAACAGCCTGAAAGGAACGTGTCAGCAAAGAAAATGCTGTAGCTCAACCTTGCAATGCATACAAACTGCTCTTTGAATTAACCATTATGAATAGATTGGAAATAGTGTAGTATTTTATGGTATGGCACTGATCAGTAGTGTTAAAGAACTGTTGAACCTTCCATGATAAATTAAATATTGTGAACAAAGGTAAACCTACACTAACTTGTCTGGATATTGAGACACAGAAAAACAAAAAAGAGGATATCAAACCCAAGATCTTTTCACAAATCAATACAAACATATAGATTGGCTAATGGGATGTGAAGTTATACATAAACTGTATTGTTGGCTATGTTGATGTAAGTATTGTATCCATTGAAAAGTAACGCTTAAAAGAACTGAAAAAAGTACATTTTATTATGATTGATGATGTACGGAACTTGTAAATTTCACTGCTCAAGAAGTAATTTATACACATATTATTACTTTATATCATATTTAGTTAAATCAAAACCCTAGCATGTTTATTTGTAACAATTAAATGTCAAAGTCCCCAAATTGAAAAATAAATCTGTAATACACATTTACATTTACAATAACAATAACACACTTACAATAACTTGTACAGGAATAGGCTATTTGGAACAACTCAGTTAAGAAATATTGTAGGCTTAGATGTAATCGGTAACGGGTACATACTCGCAGCTCAAGTAGAATGACTTTCATTGGAGCTTCATTGTTTTGGAATTAAAATATAGTAGGATGTTGTCAGCATAACATGAGAAGTATGGAAGAGATATACAGTTCAATTTTGTTTATTCTTTTAATGACTTTTTTTTTAATGGCATAGCACAATACCAGTCATAACAAGAAATTTTCTTCTGCTTAAAGCCTTTAGTGAAGTGTACTTCATACCGATAACCAACAATAGTGTAAATGAGTAACCCACTTGTATACTTGTATTAGTACATGAAATACCTGTAAGAGTCAAGTTGGCTTTATAACAGTGGCGTATTCCGGTTTGAAGACCTGGGTAGTACACAGTACATATATATATATATATATATATATATATATATATATATATATGCTCTGAAAAATCCTTGTTTATCAGTTTTATAACACAAATAAACAAATTATAATCTTAATTAGACACTTAAATATTCCACAAATTCAAAACTCTACACTCCCAAGACCTATATGTATTCACGCACTTGCGTAGTAACAAGATTTCTTCTACTCGCAAAGGAAACCATTCGGCCAAGCGGTAACTACATTGCCTATTCCCTCTATTGGAAGCATTGTCATACGCATGCAGGTGGCAGAAGCATAGTGCACATTTTTATGAAGAAAGTAAACCTCATGCCAATAGCCCCGGTAGCCCAGAAAATACACCCCTGTTTTATAATAATTTATTCTATTCTTTGGGAGACAGTATCCTACATTTCCGGCCAGCAGACGTCACTGAGTCATGTTTCTTTTTGTTGCTGTCATTGCCCAAAAGAGCCATATACTTAGCAACATAAATGGAATTTGAAGATAATGAAGCAAAATAAAATTAGCAAACTTTCCTTAGTGTGAAACATGCAAATCGTTTTAAAAACTTACAGAGACTACCTCCACTTTCTGGTGTTTAGCATTAGGCTAGGATATGGAGATCCAGGATTGGGCCCTGTCTTCTAATGAAATAAAAACACAAAAGGGATGATGCAGCTGTTGGATGGTAAGCCCTGTCCAATTATAGGATGTAGTGTTACTGAGTTCAGTTCAGTATTAGTAAGAATCTATACATCACTAGGTTCTTCTAGATATTTGTAATCTATTTGTTGTCACGATCCTCTGTTTATGACTGTTATAATATAACCAGAAATCCTTCAGACTAGACAGATTAAAACAATAGTCAGAGTAATATTCAGGATTGACACACCACTGATTTTATTCAGATATAAAACAATTTTAAACATCAATTATGCTAAACCCTGTTGGTTTCAGTTGACCTTAAGTAAAAGTTTTTAATCAAGAGTTCTTAATGCTTTGGTATCAGCCCTATAACTTTAATAACTGTAAAATTAGAAGTTCTATGATAGAATGTTAATTTTTAAAGTGAATATTGTAAGCCAAGACCATCCATGTACAACCTAAATAATGTCATGTTTTATATTAGCCTACCCTTTAATATTCTCTTCTAGTTTATTTTTCAAATTTTAATTATGATTCTTGTTTTCATACCATTAAATGATCAAATATACCTTCAGATCTGCATACTGGAAAATGTTCACTTTAAAAATATTTTTGTATATTTTTGTACATGTTTGTATATTTTTGCAACATATGGTATTAGTCTACGATTTTATGACTGAAAACACATTATTTTTACATGTTTTATACTTCATGCAATAGAATAAAAATAATAAAATTTCAGAAAATTCACATTTCTTTATTCTTGTATCCTTCTCCTTACAACCAAAATAGTAGCTTTCATGAAAGTTGCTTGTTTTCTGAATAGCAGACATTTCTATATAATGAATATTTCCCAGCAAAAATGAACAAATTTATGCGTATATGGGAAAATTGTTCCCGATAGCATATCATTCTCATACCGTATGCACAGTCTAATAATATAATTTTCAGGATAAATACTTCTATTAAAATAAGGAAATATTATGTTAGACTCATAGAGGTTATGGCCAGAAAGGGTAGGCACCTCCTAACACAATACCCTAGCACCGCTCATGATCAATATTGTAATATTCAAATTTCTTTTCTTACTTGGGTTATTCTCCAGAAAAGGGCAGATTCATGTCGCAGTTGATTTTCTGGCGTAAAATAAGTATTTATGGATAATGAATTATTACGATAAGTCATGTTTGATCCATGTTTGATCCCATATTCCACTTTTTAAACAAAATTTATAATTTTCTGCATTTTAGGGCACAGTATGTGAGAGCTCACTTCCGTGTCATGTCCCAATGCCTGACTTGTCATTTTCATTCTTGCATAATTCAACAGGCTTTAAATTTATTCCATTTTAGTGTTATAACAAGAACAAACAGCTCAAAAAACGAGTCATTAATAACTGAAAAGAAGATATATCATTTTGTAAAGACAATTTTTTGCACTAAAGATGCCTGTCCCAAAGTGAGACTTCACCTCCGTGAAACAATATAAAAGTTCAATTATTTCCACAGAGATGGCACTGTAGCAGTGGCGATTATTCCATATAGGATGTGAGGATCATCCTACACTTCATAATTGATCAACATAAATGTTTACTAGCATTCATTGTCAAAATTAAAACAATAAAATGACAAAACAGCGTTATTGTAGAGCACTCGGGAAGGAAGTTAGCGGTTCCTTTTTGAGCAGGTTGGTATTTGCGAGGATGTCCTCAGTCACTCACTGTTGATGTTACGTAGTCCATGCCGTTGTTAAAGCTCTTGGGCATGTGAAGGGGGAGGTGGGAAGAAAAAAGGTAGTGAGAAGCCAGTTTCATATGGACGAAGTTGAGGACGTCTTACAGTCCTTCCTCACATGTGTTTTGTGTTCCTCACGTTCGACAGCTCGTTTTCTAAGAGGGGAGTGATCATATTTTTATTAATATTTATTTATTTCATTTCTTGGTATATATTATAGGCCTAGCTATTATTAAACTTTACAGTGCTGTTTATATTTCAATATATTTTTTTTATTTTTTTTTTATTTTGAGAAAGGGTGGGCATTATTGCCCTATGCACCGCGACCATTACTGATCTATTGTGCGCCCCTAGCTTTAGTCCCTTAGAAGGCCAGACTCTTTGATAAAGAGTGCCAGCTTCTTGATTGAGACCTTGGACAGTTCATCCGCTGGCATGAACCAGTAGTTGAAATGCTTGGCCCTAATGGCCGCAAGTATTTCACAATCACACAGAAGATGAAGAGCAGATTCTTCATCTTTTCGACATCTCCTGCACATCGAGTCGTCTGCTATGCCAACCTTATGAAGGTGTCCCAGCAGCCGACAGTGTCCAGTCATAAATCCCACAACCCAGCTGAGTAGGAATCTATCCATCTTAAGCAGTTCTCTGGTCCTGCCTTTGATGACTTCTTTGATAGTCATCTTAGAGTGTCTGTGACCATATTTCAATATAAGTATTCCTGGAGTAATATCAAGTTTGATATCAACTATGAAAATTATAGCGGAATAGCTCATTTCCGTAAACGACAGTTTTCATACGTGGTTAAATCTTTTCATATTTTAGGATAAAGCATTATTGTATTAAATTTACATCTCAGCCTTTATGTATTTTTTACGGCGACGCATACTTTTAGTCCCTGGTGAAGTGGAAGAAAAGACCTTACGGTCTTAACTTCTCCAGGTTAAATAAACTATTATTATTATTATTATTATTATTATTATTTATTATTATGTACGTCAATAGCAGTGAATGGGTTAATTCGCTCTCTCCACACCATCCTACACAACTAAAAAACCAGGAGTCGCCACTGCACTGTAGTCTTTCTATTTTCCTTGGACTCCAACTTTTGGCAGTTTTCTTATCATTTATATAAAGCCAAGCTGTCAGTGTGCTTTTAAGTGTTGTTTTGTTTGTGTAAAAGGGTAATTGGACTTCCTCACCTCCATTACCTACACCCAACGGTAAAGTTGTTTTGCTATAGGGGTCATTCTCCTGAAATGGGCAGATTCATGTCGCAGTTGATTTTCTGGTGTAAAATAAGTATTTATGGATTATGTATTATTATGATAAGTTAGATTGAAATAAGGTCTATTTGATTCCATATTCCACTTTTTAAACAAAAGTTACAATTTTCTGCATTTTAGGGCACAGTATGTGAGATCTCACCTCCGTGTCATGTCCCAATGCCTGACTTGTCATTTTCATTCTTTCATAATTCAACAGGCTTTAATTTTTATTCCAATTTAGTGTTATAACAAGAACAAACAGCTCAAAAAATTAGTCATTAATAACTGAAAAGACAATATATAATTTTGTAAAGACATTTTTTGCACTAAACATGCCTGTCCCAAAGTGAGACCTCACCTCCGTGAAACAATATAAAAGTTCAATTATTTCCACAGATATGGCACTGTAGTCTTTCTGTTTTCCGTGGACTCCAACTTTTGGCAGTTTTCTTATTTATATAAAGAAAAGCTGTTAGTGTGCTTTTAAGTGTTGTTTTGTTTGTGTAAAAGGGCTAAATGCAGGGTTGGTAATTGGACTTCCTCACCTCCGTTACCTACACCCAACGGTAAAGTTATATGTTTTTATATTTACTTTTGCTATAAATTATAATAATAAGATATGCAAAGTTAAACTCTAGAACTGAGATTTTCTAATCTCAAATGTTCCCAAGTTGTTTGACAAATTAGAGAAAAATCTCACCTCCGTTACCCTCACCTCCGTTACTGTTACTCTCGAGTCCTATCAATGGAGGTGTAATTAATGTTGTAATTGATGACATATTTAACTGTCTGCATTTATTATTTTTGTTTAAAGAAGATACTGGTATAGCCTAATAGTTTATGACAATATATCATGTTTTGATTTTAAAGTGATAATCTATTTTAACATGATAAAAATAAGTAAAAAGTTGTGTGTTAATCCATTTGTATGGTAATAAATATTCTTCGTTTTCATGATAACATTTAATACAGTAAATTAAATCTAATTCTCACATAACTTCTATATAATTACTATTTCTTACTATTTTCTCACCTCCATGAATGCGCCATTTTCTAACCTTGTTAATTTAATGCAAAATACCACTCGGTAAGTAGGGCAAGTACCTCAGTAGTACTCTGCAGACAGAAATATTACATAAAAAAAATTACACGGACCAAAATAAAAAATAATTTAAAAAAAAATTCTAACATTGAAATCTGCCCTTTTCTGGAGAATGACCCATAAATTATAACAATAAGGAATGCAAAGTTAAACTCTACAACTGAGATTTTCTAACCTCAAATGTTCCCAAGCTGTTTTACAAATTAGAGAAAAATCTCACCTCCATTACTGTTACTCTCGAGTCCTATCCATGGAGGTGTAATTAATGTTGTAATTGATGACATATTTAACTGTCTGCATTTATTATTTTTGTTTAAAGAAGATACTGGTATAGCCTAATAGTTTATAACAATATATCATGTTTTGATTTAAAGTTTTTATTTTAAGGTGATAATCTATTTTAACATAGATAAAAATAAGTAAAAAGTTGTGTGTTAATCCATTTGTATGGTAATAAATATTGTTCTTTTTCATGATAACATTTAATACAGTAAATTAAATCTAATTCTCACATAACTTCTATATAATTACTATTTCTTACTATTTTCTCACCTCCCTGAATGTGCCATTTTCTAACCTTGTTAATTTAATGCAAAATACTACTCGGTAAGTAGGGCAAGTACTCTGCAGAAAGAAATATTACATAAAAAAATTACATGGTCCAAAATAAAAAAATAATTTTAAAAAAATTCTAACATTGAAATCTGCCCTTTTTTGGAGAATGACCCACTTAAACTTGGACATCTACAGCCAGGTTCTCAGCCTCATAAGGAAAGTGAACAAAGCCAGATACAATCTCTTGGTTATTTGTCAACTCTATTTTTAATAATTGTATTGCATTATATTCCATTAACTTTGTTCTCTACTTTGTTATCGCCAAGTTCAATATCAATTGTATGATCAATGAACAACATATGCATCATTAAATTGTCAAACAACTAAATTATAACAAAGAATCCAAACTTACCAACGTGCTTCACTTCAAGTATTCCATAGCACACAAAATAACGGTTGTCCTAAGGTTTTATAGTCCAATCATTAGCAGATAGTTCAACTTAAGAATTTATGAACGAGTGGAACTTTTCTATAAAGTTATTGAAAACCAGCAGTGGCACCAACTTTTGAAAAACAATGGGTGGGCTCAAATACACTAAAAATTTCACGCTAATGCCCTCTACTTTATTTATGAAATGAACTTAAAGGTTATAATATTTAAATGACTACAGATAGACCTAAGTATAGAATGGTACAAAAATGATTTCAGTATTTCTAATAATAGTCAATCACACTTACGTCATGAAAGCATTGTATTATAATGATGATAGTAAGTGTTCTGTCTGAAAGAAGGTCAAGATTCAGAATAAAGCCATGGGATGATGACCACAACTCGTCCAAGGCTCTTTCAGGTAAGAGTGATACTGCTGAGATTTACCATTTGTATCTCACACAAAACACCCAGTCCTGAACGCAGGAAGGAAATTTTCCAGCACTAAAAAATCCCCGACCTGGCCAACAATATTGAACCCTGGCTACGAACTCCCCCACTCTAATTTAAAGAAAATTATTTAAACATTATAATTAGACTTCGGATTTTAGGTAAAAACATATTTTCTTCCTTAAGTGATATATGGACAAAAACTTGTATATGCATGTTTCATAAGTGACTATGCCTAAAACTGATACTTTTATAGGATCTAAAACAGCCTATTTTTACGTTAGAGCCTAACATTGCCTTTTTTCTTGTTTTTCCTATTAAGTTCAAAATAAGTTATTTTTTGTTGTATATTCTAGCATTTATTTTCAGTTTGTACTAAATTTTTAACTCGAAATGTGCAGTACATGACACATTTTTGACTTGGTTAAATAGTAAGGAATGTTTTGTCTTCAGTAGAAAAATTCCTTGGAATTTCCAAGGAAATGTATTGTTTTTCTCCCAACTCCCACATCCAGTTAAAAATAAAAAGATAAAAAAAAAAACTTAGTTCTCTGAATTACTGAGGGATACAAGGGGTTGAATATGCTAGCGTGTGTAGCTTCTGGGCGCAGGGATTAGGTTTTTACTGTTATGATAGTAATACAGGCCCTAGTAATAGGTCTATATAATTCTGTGTACAGGCCTATATCTGTGTTTTATCATGATTACTGATTAATGGTGACTTCAATAAATATAATATTCTGCATTGCAATTGAGATATTTCAGAAAATTGGCAACTTAACGATTTTATAAGAGACTATTTTATGATTTTTAGAACCTATTTCACAATTTTTAGAGCCTATTTTAGGTACCTAAAACAGCATTTTTAGCGACCTAAAAGTCCGAAGTCTAATTATAATTATATGAACTTTTTTGGAAGATCTTAGGTAATTACTAAAAAAAATAAGCATGGACTATTATAATATAGTATTGTGTGTTGTATTAGTGAGCATTCACACTGAAGTAGCATAACATGCGTATCGCACTACCTGGATGCAGGCTGCACATCGAGTTGCATGGTTCACAGTTTTGCATTCATACCGAAGTAGCGAATGCCATCTGCAGTTTAGCGTACATTATATATTTTCACTTGAACAAATGAGAAACTCATTTAAAGTAATGTAATTTACCTAAAGAGGATATAGTTTCAGCAATTTTAATCCAGACTTTTTTCATACTAGTTTCGATTACCGTATCGTATGGTCTACGCATGTACAAATTGTATGTTAAATAGCTCTCTTTCCACCAGTTATCATGACATCTGTGCCATAATCTACCGCTACACAAGCAAATATGTGTTGAATTTTCTTAACACTTAGAAAACAGCTGAAAAGGCAACTGTACGCATGCGCGTCATCTCGAGTAGCGTCGCATGAAATAAGTCCAGATCTATCTGAAGAAATGAATGTCGCACTCTGCGAGCTGCACTATTGCCAGCACGCTACTTCGGTGTGAAGACTTGAACTTGTTTATTTGGGATTTAAAATGAGTAACGTGCAGTGTACATCCAGGTAGCACGTCACAAGTGGCATGCTATTTCGGTGTGAATGCTCCCTTACTCTTATGACTGCACTTCTCTCTACAAATTCATCACAAGCATAATCTAAATCCAACTTTTCCTTGCTATCCGTATATAGGGCTATACTTGTTAGAACAGCAATGTGTATGAAAAAGTATTTTCTAGGACATTGTAGAATGCGAAAGTGTCTCCAGTCTTTTCAAAATGTACAAAGATACTTCAGAGGATTCTGTGGAAACTGGCATTGAAACAGGAAATTTAACATATAAATTTAAAGAATTCAGGAGTGATTTCAAACGAACGCAATTGTGAGTTAATTGAACCAAAGGGAGGTCAATAGATCGTGGTCTATGTCAATTGTAAACAATAGTCAGATTTTCATTTTAAGCCGATTAAACAAAGAAACATGGATTTTAATAACAATATAATTATTTACGATAATACGGCAAATTATTGGGTGGGCTTGAGCCCCACTGGCCCATATAAGTTGGCGCCACTGAAAACCCGCACGACACACTTCCACGTTTAAAGAGACCGCCAACGCCATCTTTGTACCGAACAGCACAGCACAGAGAAGAAAACAATAGAGCAAAATGCATAAGATCAATTTATTTCTTCCATCGGGAATGTAAACATTTTTATTGGCACTACTGCTTTATGGCGGGTTCTTGGTTTGGCTGAAATTTTAATGATGACGTTTTATTTTTATTTTACTGGATATATTCGTGTTACATGTTAAGCCTATGTAGGAGCCTATAAACGGAATTTACTAGTTTTGGGTACAAAACAAAGACTTTAAGCTCCGCCCACTCGATATTCACATTGCAATTTTTCTTTTTCAGCATAGGTTTTGCCATGCTTTCATAAATCGCCGCGCAAGATGGCACTGTGGTAAGGTAAACAAACATGGCGAACGGCCATGTAGGCACCAGCTCACTGCTTCCCTTGTAACCATATAAATCATCTGCCTCCAGAAGTGTTATAGTGTTCTGCTACTAATAATATAATATAATATATTTGCTAATTATCAAGTTTCAGAAACTTAATCACAGCTGTTTACTCTAGTATTTAAGTATTTGACGTTTATTGACGTAATGGCCGAATTTACAATAAAATTGCATTTATTTGTTTATTTAAGGTGTATTTGCAGTAATTTGTTATGCTACCAGTGATGTTACATTAAAATGTAAGTTTGTGCAAAAATTATGTTTATCTCCGCCGCGTTTGGCTGAAATAAAAGTCTCATTTACTTCCAAACAGTGATGAAGTAGTATGTTAATTCTAGTTGTTTTATTTGAGGTTACAGTAACTTAGTATACTGTACTTTTTATTTTTAAGCCTACTATAACAGAAAATCAGGAAAAACTAATGCAATTGCTGTCCAGATCATGGTATAAAAGTTACATCAATAACCTCTTTGGGTAAGTTTATATTACTAACTACATCGACTAGCTGTCACGGTTACCAAGTTATTTAACGAAACACAGTACTGCACTAAGCAGTAAAACTAAAGGGAAACAATGATTGTACATCATTAATATACCAAGACATAAAACTAGATAATTTATCAGACATTACAAATGCTTTTATAGTCACTTTATAAATGTTTTTAATAGTCACTTTATAAATATTGCAGAGAAATGTATTCCTATAAATAATATTAGCATTAAGGCAGTAGACCTACTAACAAAATCTACAGTTTGGAACCATAAATTAATTTTATGGTAAGGTTCCACCTATATACTAGTAGTTTTTAATAACACCATATACCGGTATTGCTTGAATCCGATTATGATTGTTGTTCAAATTTAATTTAACTTACTTTTTATTCAGTTTGCGTTGTGTCAAAACCTAAATACATAAATCAGTATGCATGTATAGAGATACCATTAATTGCTTAACTAAAGTATTGTTAATAAGCTAATTGAAATGGGTTTTGTTAATAAGCAAAGTTAAAGATTCTTTCTAACCTAACTTAATATTTTGTATTTGGTAAACTACTTTGAGTTCTTCGATAATTATTGAACTTGTAGTTTTTTATATACTTATTGAGTTAGGTTAGAAAGATTAAAAATTATAGCATTAAAATAATGTTCAAACTTATTCTAGTTTTATTTAAAATTCTTAATAAGTTGAGTCATTTAAAAAAGTAATTAAGTACAAAACATCATATGTATATAAAAAACTCCGTGGTGCTACATCCCTGGAGGGACTTGGCCTACTCATATGTATATAGTATGCAAATATTACTTGATTGTTTGTCTAAAAATATAGTATACTTAAATTTAATTATAGTGAGTTATTAAAAAGCAATGTTCAATATTTAATAAAATTGAAACTTACTGAATATAGTAAAGTAGGCCTAGTCAAAGTACATTAAAAATAATTTTGCTAATGAGCAATAATCGTTTAGCTTAAGATTAATGTTGATAGTAAGTTCAATATTTAAAGAAAATTGAACTTGCTGTACAATAGTTCAATGTTCGTTGTCTTTAAAAAATATAATTTTATTTTAGTTTAAAACATATCTGAGTAAAATTGAATTTAACTCATAAATTTATTAAGAGATGTCCATATATAAAAAACATGTTAATTTTAAAATGATTATTTCAATATAATCGTTAAACAGTGCGTATTTGAGTTATAATGTATAACTCTTGTCAATTAACAATTTTAGTACATATATTCTATATAGATTTTGTACGTTCTATTAATCAGTTTTATTTGTGATATTCTTGAAAAAAATTTCCACTTCAATGTGCGGCTATGTATGTTGGTCTTCCAATCTAGTCGGTATTCAAGCAGAATGGTGTTTAATTAATGGAGATGCATTTCGACATATTCAATCATGTCATCTTCAGTCCTTAGCAGCTGTTCTGCTTGTGATCTAGTGCCTATGAGGTTTGACTGTGCACTGTCATGTATATTTCAGGAAACCCCCAACCCCTTTAATCCTCCACTATCTAACGTGCTTAAAAAAATCACCCTAAACTTTATCCTAAGTTATTTGAAACATTAGGCCTACAGTCCCAAAAACTCACTAAGCTGCTAAATTCACAGAAGTTTTAACTTTGCATAGGCGCCGACTTAGGGGGGGCAAGGCACTTTCTGCCCCCCCCCCCAAGTTACATTGCCAGGGGCATCGCTCCCCCCAAAAAATTTCTGATGGGGCCTGACCCCCCCCCCCCAGTAAATTCCAAGATATATAGAAAAATCAGTAATTATTAATGTTAATTATTTAATTATCATTCCTAACTTGTTACGAAAGAGCGATACTTAAATGCGAATGCGACCATTACCATATTTTTAAAATAATATAAAACCAACTGTCTTGTAACATTTAAAGAAACAAGTCCATTCTGACAGCTATCGCCAGCTGTGTGCTGTGTTGCTGGTTCCTCCCTCAGCTGAGCTTTATGTCGCGCCCGCATGAATACTGGTAGCCGAGAGCTACACACAAAACTTGATCAGAAATCCAAAAGTGTTTAATCTTAACTTGTAATTTTCACTCCAGTTTGCGACATATTTTATCACTAATCACTGCATTCACTGGCGATAAACATAAATAAACCTGACACTTGAACAATACTCGTAGAGCAGTATGGCAACTAAGGAAAACAGTAAGGCAAGACTCAACAGACTTAACATTATTTTTTACTTCAAACTTTAAATTAATCAAATATTTAATTTGTTTATTTATTTAATTTTCAAGCAATTAAAAGCATCTGTACCGGTAGTGTACTAACATCAGTAATACCATTTACTCAAGTATAATATTTTATTTTGTACTTTTTGTACTTAGACTAACTGAAATTGAAGCCTAATTTCGAATTCATATATGTAAGAACTACTTTCTTTGCTGCTTCCCTTTTCAGTCGAACTACTAGCAGTTATTGCGATTTTGAAATAATAAAACAAAGAAATATGTTTCAAAATTTCAGCGAGATAGAATTATTTATCCTCCTCTTTATGCTGATGTGGCTGTCATTTAAATGCCCGCTCTATTAACACCTTTGTTTGTTTTCCTAGCTTTGTTTATGCAGGTGCATGTTCCGCGTGGGTTGCCGAAGTATATACTTTCTGCTCTGAGTAGGTAGTATTCTGTCGCAACGATTTTTATGCATATGACTTGTGAGTGACTACACTTCTCAGCAAGAAGATGCTCTTACTTTATGCTTACTTTTTTTTGCATATCCCCCATTGTCTCCCATGATAGAACATTGCAAACCACTGTTCATAAGAAATCGTGTTCTAATTATAACAAATTTGTACATATTGCAATGTTTACTCCATGTAATAAGAAACTCAAGCAGCTATACTCATAGGAATAATGTCCACTCCTATAATACGAGAAACCAGTCTCTTCTGGACACCCCATATTGTAGACTTAGTACAAGTGCAAATAGCTACACTTCCATGGGCATAAAATTTTACAACAAACTGAACAATACATCTCACTCATCAACATATAATAAATACACTTAAGAAATGATATGATTGGCTAGTGCTACACCCCTTTTACGAAGTAAGGGATTACTTTGCTATGGAGAATGTAAACAATATTGTTTTATTGTTGTTTAGTTTTGTTTACATATTTTGTGCCTTATGCATTGGTATTGTAACACGTCTGACAAGGATAATTTTTTTTCCACTCGTTTTTTTCTTTCTTTTATATAGCCTATTATGTTCTTTGACTTGGGCTGTTGCATGAATGTATATGCGCAAGGGCAACAATAAAATAAATATGAAATATTAAACCACTGTCTGACCGTTAATGGAGTGGAATGAGAAAGCAGCACTATTAGGAAAAGAGACTGCCTCACACCCCATGTGGAGTCAAAGCTTAAGTGTCAAGAATTAAGAAATGCCTCCTGAGGGTTGTGAACGAAATTATATTGGCTGTAAAGAAAGTTCAGTGCATACAAAACAAACTGGAGAGCTGAAATATACAATCTTACTGTCCTAGGCACCCTCCGGTTCAAGATATTTATGGTGATCTGTGGTCTATGATGTTAGTGATAACGTGGCTGTAAAATGCACTATATCTTTGGTGAATAATCTCACCAGGAAATTGTGCCATAAAATTAACATTATGATAGTTTCATTCAGTACTTTCTGTTTTTTATTGTTGTCAAGGTGTCTGATTTAGGTGATAAAGGGTTGACTAATACTTGTGTGACTATATAGCAGCTGTAGTTTTTGTTATCTGCATTGTGCTGCCTTCTACTTTCTTATTGGTGAATCCAATAATGTCATTTGCTGCTAGGATTGCAAGGTTCATTTGAAAAAATAATCAAGGTAGTCTTATGAACTTTATATTCCCAGCAGTAGATGACATCATTAGACTCGCCAGTAGGAAGTCAGATGGGCAGCACAATGCAGAAAACAGAAACTACCAGCCATAGCCACACAAACATTAGTCAACTGCTAGCTGAAGATGGAAGAGGAATCGTTAATTGAAACTGTTGCTGTGTAGTTGTTTACAAATGGCTGGAGCTTTGTTTCACACCATCAATCCTTGTGCTTCTCAATAGAGTCATGCTAGATCTTTTCCTTCTTTTTTCTCTGGATCTAGTCATCTAAAGCGGAGCAAATGCTCCTTGTTTAGAAGTGCTATACATCTTCTTCACACAAATAGTTGTGACAAATTCCATCCTTTGAATATGTTTCTTGAAATTAGTTCTTAAAAGTAGCAGAATATATGCGCTTTACCTTCTTTTAAATCCAGTGGTTGGCAAACTTCTCCCTCACAGCGTTTCAACCTGCACCACCAGGTCTTCATCACGTGAATACTGAATAACATCAGGGCGCCCTGTTGTATTTATGGGTTCCTTCTGCTTGTAGATGTCGCTGCTGTGCTCCTGGTGTTGGTTCGATAACCCCTATCATAGTGTTTACAGGGATGGTCACTTTTGTTAAAAAGAAATTTGTTTTTATGGTGCTTGGATATCCATTCCTTAGGAATTTCATATGTAGACTGCCCTCCACTGTCTACGGGTAAAGGAAATTTAACAGGATTCTTCCCCCTTGTCATTCTTCTAATCACCCCCAACCACACGTCACTTAAATCCCCATCATAATTGTTAAAACATGTCTCTTTGTTATGTATGATATTGCATTCCTCATTACAGGTTCACGTGTGTTTCTTAAAACCTTTTTGTCACCAATTTGGTTTCTGTCATTTGCCATATGTTGGCTAGGGCCTGTATCAGTTTTGCCATTTCTTATGTCCCTTTCGTGTTAAGTATGCTTAAAAGTAGATGCGAAACAAAACATTTTTTAACTTTAATTATTGTACTATGTTTCAGTATGCCCAACTGTATGTATTTGTTTTTTCCCTTCATGTGTGGGAAGGATATAAATCCGGTCCGAGAGGAACAAATGTTAGGGTCGCTATGGACAAATTAGGTTTAATGGAAAGGATCTAGCCTCTGGAACTAGAGTGGAGGACCAGCTAATAACTTAGCGAAGGTAGAGCAGTAGACACACAGGTGCAAATGGAAACGAATCTTATATGGCAAAACAACTTATAACATGTCCTAAAACTATGCAAACTTTATTCACACATGATCAATGCAATATATATCAACAAGTATTAAGATACGGCTACCAGAGTAACAAAATGCTCTAAGCTATGTAGGATGTGCAAGATGGGCATATATCCAGAACGATAGTATTGCTGGAAAGCCACAAAAACATGTCAGAAAGTTTAAGAAATTTTCATAGACAAGTGTGAAGGAATGTAAGATTGAATGTAAGGCAGTAATAAGTGAAAATATGCAGAATAACTGAAATAGCCAGTATTCAGAATTGGAGCGAAATAGTAACACATGGTTGTAAATGTATGTAATGTGTTGAATAATACACTGAAGCACTCGTAATAATTGATATTGTAAGTTGATTAACTGGAAATAACTATATCAATATTAGGCTTAGTTTGAACTAGGATTGGTTACTTCACTGTGAACCAAGGATTGCACAAGAGAACACGAGCCTAGTGAGAGCATAACAAAGATGTTTGTTAGCTGAAATAATTGAAGCACTGTAGCAACTGCTAGCGAGTGATACGCTAATTTCTGATTTAACTTTAATAATTGTAGTTTTGCAGAGAAACTGATATTGCGGAGCACTGGTGAATGTGTTGAGACTAATGACACACGGTGGCTAAAAGGCCCGCAAATTGGAGCGTAGATTCGCACTTGTCGGAATTGTGAGGAAGCTAGCTGAAGACTGAGGTGACGCTATGAGCTTTGCTCAAGGCATGGACGCTTATAACTTGCACCTGTTGCTTGCACAATATGATGAAATCAATTAGAAATGCTGATTCGGCTAGCAGGAAGAGACTAGCGGGCATTTGAATAAAATAAAACACTATACATGTAGCTTGTACGAACACTTCATGATGCTCAGTGAGGCCTTATCACTAGTGATGGGTGTAGTCAATGATTCCATTTACATGTATTTAGCAGTTGTTCCAAAACTGTTATTGCTTGTATTTCTTTTGTAATAAAAAACGTTCAAAATGTTATAGGATACCAAGATGGCTGAACAACAGGTAGCTAAGATAAACAGATTCCTGGCTAGTTCCTATTTACAGGCTACACCTGAATGGGTACAAGGCTGCGTGGAATACTTCATTTCAGAACGCACAAGTGGAAAAGTAAGTTTTAAAGTTCTTAAAAGTATTAAAGTAAACAGTGACAGTTAAAATAGAAAATATTTTTTGTTATAGTATTAAAAATACAGACTTTCTGTTTTCCCCACAAGAGGGATTACTAGAGTAGAGAAAGTGTATTGTTTAAAACTCATTTAGAATTTAGGCTATATACTTGAGAATTTTAACACATGCATTGTTGTAATAGTACAACAAGATTGTACCAGTAGTTATTTAATTTGTACTAGTAGCAGGTTATTCTATTACACTTACATAAGGAAGAAATAAATGATTTTATGTAGAATTTTATAAGACATTGTATCAGAAATTATATACTTAACTGTGGATAATCAAAGAAAAGAATATTAATTCCATAAATGATAACAATAAAAATTAATATTGACTTTCTTTATGACAAACTGTCCAATTCCTTTATTGCCAGAAAAAAAATTCAGCACTTTTGTTTTGCGTCAAAAGAATCACAAGAGGTCTCATTTTGGTAGATGAATAAAAATTAATAACAATAAAGTGAGGAAGGTGCACTCAATCTGAGCATTGCTATAGAGTTAGGTTAACGAGAGCACAGGATTACCACACTCATTTAGGCTTAAAAATTTATAATAACTTTCCAGTGGATTTTCGCAGTTTGCCTGTTGAAGTTTTTTCAAACAATTTGCTTGTCTGGTGTAAAACTAATCCTTTTTTATAGTATTAATGACTTTTTAGTATACATATATTTTTATATACGGTATATTGTTTATATATATATATCAATGTAGTAGGCTGGTAGCCTACAAATTACAGTTGCATGACGAAGTCTATTGCATTTTGTGTGAAGTGCTTAATGACTAATAAAACTTGTCTATTGTCTATAGTCACTTATAGACTTAGTCCTTTTTGTGCACTACGTAATGTGATATGTATCACAACTCTGCTTGGCATAGTATACATATACATTCTGTGGTGGGCTTTGAATAACAAATTAATTAAACTTTGTTAAACAGTTTTTGCACCTGAGTGTGTAAAACTCTCATCCAAAATGAACCTCAAAGAAAGAAAAAAAAAATGAGCCCAAAAGTGACACTTTTATGGTAATTCAAGAAAAAACTGAAATATGGCAAATGTTAAGCATAAGGAGTCTTACACCGGATGAAAGAGTTATAACTGTGCAGATTTTAACAACTTATTCCTTTGGTAAAAACAAACAAAAAATTAAAATACCATTTTGTCCCAAGTTAGTATTTTTATCAGAAAAAAAAAAATATCACTAAGATTTAACCATTTTGTACACAATAAGTATGCTCCATACCATTCTATTTTTGCATATCATCAATGGAAAGAATAAGTAGTACATTTTCCCTTTGCATTTTTTCTAGGGATGGGTCGATACCAGATTTTCTCGATACTCTATACCGATACATGATTTTTTCCTCTATACTCGATACCGTCAATATTTCCAGTTTCAATACATTAAAAATTAAAAGTTGAGAGAACTGTGTAATACCAACTTAATTAAGTGTGCATATTTAATGAGACAAAATTTAATATCATCAGTAGCCTATGATTATTTTTAAACTCTACATTAAAACTAAAATTAGTTTTTGAAACAGACCACTTACAAGTTTTTGTTAAAAAATTACAGTCAGCTTGCTTGTTGGTTGTTATTGAAACGTTTGACAGGAAACTAAACAATTAAGAATCTCTTCTGTTTGGATTTTAAAAGTCGGAAAGTCTTTATTTATGGCTAGACAAAAGTCACAGAGTGGTTTCTCCATTTCAAGGAGAAATAGAAGTATTTCCTATATTTAGTAGACTACTAAAAGCAGAAAGCGGTACCACATTTCCTTAAATTGCAGAATTACCAGAGTATCGAAAAAGTACCGAGCGAGTTTTCTGAAGTATCGCTCGATGTCGATACCATGCAAGTATCGAGAGTATCGAAAGTATTGAGGACCCATCCCTAATTTGTTTCCCATAAGATTGGTAATTTTCGTTAAAATTAAATACAAAGATGGACTACAAAATACACGACATAAGACAAACCTCAAAGCAGAAGTGTCTTACATGTAGTATGTATGGGTGACTGAGATCATTCCATGGGGAGCAAGCTATCTGGTGAAGCCTTCCAACCTAATTATCTCAGACACCATAAATGTAAACACACTGTAGGTAGGCCTATATTTTTTCAAAACTTTCTTATCTTGGAAATGCAAGCACCATTGTACCTTTAATTAAGAATTTACCTCTTGAAACACCCTACGTAAAAACTTTTTTTTTTCTCAATATGACATCACCAATAAGTGCATGCTACTAATTTATACGTTTGTGCAAAACTCAGGACAAATATCTTAGCGAGAGCCATAGAATTCCATAGTATTATATCTATGGAACCTTAAAAGTGGATAATTGATAGGGGCCGTATTTTTTGGTGACAACGATAAGCGCGAAATTTTATGAAACAACCTCCGTTAGCTATATTTATCTTTTAAATGCTTAAAATACCAATATGAACCAAATTGAATCCACAAAATATCGCGAAATGTGTCTATAAGCACGAAATATGCCCCTTCTGTCCGTAAAGTGAGAAATGAGCATGAAAATGTGCCTTAAAATCACAATATTGTGTTTTGGTGTACTGTATTTTTTATTTCTTAACAGCATGCTTTTTTTCCTGCTGTTTCTGTGACTGTAGAAGATTTACCGATATATCGATATTTGTGATCGATTACAAAGATTGCAGAATTTACGCAAAGATTGTCTGTGACCTGGTTTGTACTGTTGAGTACACTCCTTTCCTGCTATCTCTTTGCCCAGTTAGCGATGCCTAAGATCGATTACAGCAGAAGAGTGTAGGATGTTTGTTACTTGTATTCAACAGATTTAGTCTTTTATCCACATTGGTATGGTTAGCACTTCTGTTTGCAAATGGCTATCTGATGGTGTTTAGTAGAAATTACGATAATGTTAATTCTCGTCATTATATTTGAACAATAACTCTAATCATGCCTAAATCGAAAGTTACTTCAGTTCATACAAGAACAGAAGAATATAGAATTGGGGCGGGGGAGGTGTTAGTTCATGTAAATAAAGAAGCAAAGTTTATCATTGCGCAATGTTCCCAATGTAGTATAAGTAATTTATTTCACGAAATACCCACCGAAATAGAAGGAAGTTAACACCGAAATCAGCTATTTTATTTCACCAATAAATCAGGGCCCTAATAATTGAATGAAATAATTGAAAGTGTTTTTAGCCAGACAAGTTTTCTTATAATAGCAATATAAGTCCACTGCTGTGGGGAGAGTTGGTAGCATTTCTGCCTTCTACCCTGCAAGCCTGGGTTCAGTTCCTGGCTGGGTCATCAAAATTACAATATATACTGTATTTTACGGACCATAAGAAGCACTTTTTTACCTAGAAAACAGAGCCTTAAAAGTTGGGTGCGTCTAATGGTCCGAAGTACACTAAAAAAATTAAAATTGTGGTAAATATTGCCAGAATACCATAGTTATATACAATGTGTTGTAAACAATAAAACAGTTACAAATTTTAGCACAGACTAATACATCACTGCACTTGTCACAATCGTAAAAGGAGGGTAGCTGGTATACAATGCAAAAAGAAAGGAATTTTGATATTTATTTGTTTATATTTATACAAAATATTTATACAAAATAAAACAAGACCACCCGAATGAGCAAGCGCTCGTGCTCTCGCCGGGTGGTTTAAATGAATGCAATGACCTATAAACAGCCTTGTCCCGTTACACTTACCGTATGCTGAATTGAGGGTTGGAGGGTGTAAAAATACTTTCAGTCTTTCATGAGACATCAGTTCAGTTGTTAAAATTTATGCGATTCCACCTGTACAGAAGAGATTTTCGTACAATGCAGATTTTAAGTTAGAAGTTATTTACACAGATTCCATTGTACGAGGTTATAATTGCTTATGCTTATGCTTATTCCCTTTAAAATGTTTCGTTTAGAAGTACATTAAATTTCTTTTCTTTTAAATTTCCATCCTAAAATTAAGGTGCATCTTATGGTCAGTAAAATACGGTACATAAAATATTTTCTCTTTTTAGTTTTTTTACCTATACTGTAGGTACTATAGGTAGAGGAAGTGTTGTGTTTCACCCTGAAATTTTATGTAGAGTTTTCAACATAAATACATGTTTTTAAACCTCTGAAGCTAAAAACATAATTTTCAGAAACATGTTTATGTATGACAGTCTGTGATCAGTATAGCTTGACAACGAGAAATCGTAGAAAATTAAAAAAATTCAATTCAGGTAGAAATTTTGTGGGGAAGTGACACGAAGATTGGCAACAACTTCTTCTTGCTGCCACTTTATATGAAAAACATTTATTTTTTCGTAATTTTCTTCAAAGTGGCTTTAACAATTTTCTTTAAATTTTTTACACAAGGTCTTATACTAACAGCTAAAACCTTTATTTGAGATTATGAAGTGAGAAAGCTGAATTGCCCAGGCTTAGGGTAGAGAAATTTATATGAGTGTAACACATCCAAATTTTTAGTTTTCAGATGATGACCTTAAACACTTCGTATTTGAACAATGGAAGCTTGCAGATTTAAGGGAAATGGGCGTAGGCTGCTTTCCACCAGATCTCAGCAATGCTCTAAAGACAACTTTGACGGAAAAATATGCTGTACAGGTACAGTACCCTTCTTGCAATATTTAGGACTCTTTACTTTCTTCTAGGTGAGCACTAAAGGGTACTCCCTGATTGCCTCATATTTTAAACCATGGTAAGAACACCATCAACCTTTCAAACTATGACAACTCTAAAAATTCCTACATTTAAAAAGAAATATTTCTTTTAACTGGCACTTGTGACATATCTATTTCAACCTGTTTCCTACACCATACTGAGTGCTTCCTTACAATAATTGAAAATTTGAATTATTTTTGTTGGCATCACGACCATTTTGTGTCATATAATTAATATTTATTAATTATTCTGCTGCTTAGGCCTGTAACCATTACAGGTGTAATGAAATTTTGTGGAAGTTCTTTTACATGCATGTAACTCTACATTTATGTCACATTTATATACGACTGCAGAACAAGGCTAGTCCCTTATTAACTGTTCCACCCAAGTCGATCAGCAAAAACTGATTATTCCATTCTGGCAAGATCAGAATGAAATGAGCAGCATAGACAGACAAAACTAGTCATGAAAAAACTGGTATGAAGAGTGAACTCTAGAAATCTTGATTACTCTCAACTTAATTATATCTAACTGTAATTCAAAATACAGAGTTGCATGATTGTTTGAATCTATAAGGTGGTTTAACTTACATGAATTTTACAATAATTAATGGTTTCTTTTTTTAGGTTGAATGGATAAAAGACATAGGGCAGTCAGCCTATTCCCAGCTGCAAGTTATTCGGAAACAAGCTAATACGAATACAAACGTTGGAGCTAAAAAGCCTGAAGACTGGGAGCCTAAGCCAACTCGTACGCTGCAGCTACGGATTTGCGATGGAAAACAAAGCGTCAGGGGCATGGAATATGAACCTATTAGAAGCCTTAACCAGAACTTGTTGCCAGGTTTCAAGGTAATGCAATACAAGATTGATGAATTCTATACAATAAAAGATGTCTGATGAAAGGTATCCAAAAAAAAAAGTTATATATATATATTCAGAAACTATTGATGATATTTTACATGTCTTATGGGCTACATTTCTATGGTGTGCTGTATAAAGGTCTTAAGTCCAAAACTTTCAAATATGAATCTCTCTGGGTTTTGAAGGCTCTGTCAAAAAGTTTTTTCAGGATGGTATAAAAGGCTTAGTTCAGTATGTCTGAAGCATTGGATTTATGACTTAAGACATATCGTCCATCATAATTACGATTTTACTTAAAGCAACTTTATTTATTTTTTTAAAAGTATATGACCTTCTCAGTAGATTTTAATATGATTTTTAAGGAAACAAATATCTAGACTATATTCAACCTCATTCCATTTGCCTTGAACTATGTTTAGAGTCACTGTGGCAACTGAATCCCTCAGGTGTTGAAGAGGTTGATCTTAACGCATTCAGTATCAGGTAACTATTGTCTAGCGGCGAGCTGAAGGCCGAGCTAGCGTTCCCCCACTACCTTACCATGTGCTTGAATTTACTGTCTATGTCTTTCCCTCACTATGCTACCAGCTCTGCCTTCAGCTCACAGTCAGACAGTACTAGCCATTTAAATCTCCCAGCCCAGCCTTTTAAGAGGCTCTTCGAAAGCTCACATTATATTCACTCCACTGCAGGAAATTTAACTTTTCTTAATAACTATCTGATATTAAATTACAGAATTTTGAACATAATACATTCTAGATGGCAGCTATAAGACATTAGTAATATTATCTCGTATCATATGCATCAGGGTGAAGAGGCATTCTATACTTGTCACAAAATCACCTAGTTTCACTATTTTTTTTTTCGGACACGGCACTAAAAATTTGTCTGCTTACGCAAGAAGCATCATCCAATAAAGGATTCTCTAATGATACAGCATGATCGGAAGTAACTAGGCCTGAATTAAACCAATATTTTCCGAAAACACAGGAGTAGGAGGCTGAAAATGAGGATAGTCCAGATCCATGCTTTTTCGCTTTCTTTGCACCTACCAATGCAAATATTTCACAAGGCCTTCTTTCTTTGGTTCCTGAATCACTGGCTGAGGGATTAAATCATCCCCAGATTCATCATCATTTAAAATATCTAACGATTCAGTGTCAGATAATGGCTTATGTTGATAATAATTGTGCTTTGTTGAAGCACTGCATGCCGAATTGACACTACTACCCTGCCATTATTTGTAGAAAGAGCACAATGAATTCCTATTCATGTGGAAACAAAACTACAGAACCACCAGAATTTGGTAGCATGGTTTAGGATAAGCTCCTTATGGAGACCGGAGGGTAAGAATAGTCCCAACGTAGTCCATGTGTGTTGTAAAAGGCAACTAAAATGAACACTCAGTGCCTGGGGGTATAACTGGACCACCCTGACTCTTGGGAATAAAAATGACTGGGAATGTAACCCAACAAACCACTCCATATTGGGCTAATCACCTATGTGGATGTATAAGCGATTCAGAGGAACAATAGTAGCCTTGGGCTGGATGGATCCACACGAAGACGACTGCAATGGAAGAGGTATAAGAGAATGTGGGAGACTAGAGCCTAGTGGAGGAGGTGGAGAGGATGAGGATATCCCGACACTTAACGGCATAAGAGACAAGAAGAAGAAGAGGTTTAGGATAAAGTGTACACACACAATCTAACTTCCTAAGAAAGAATTAGAAGCAAAAGTTTGAAAATAACTAAAAATTGCAAGCATAAGTTTTAAACAGGTGAACTCATTTAATATAATACTCGTTAAATATTCTTAAATGAGTTATCTGCTGTACAGGAGTCAATGTGTTAACCTGGTAGATCATGTTTTTTACATAACCCCATTAAGAACCTAATAGTGTTCCCTCACATGGAGACTGAAATATTACCATCTAGCTGGTGGATAGTTGGAGATGGTAGTTGGGGAAGAGCATAAAACTCAAATATATCCAAATGGTCAACAGGTGGCACATGCAAGTTAGTCAAGTGTAGGGGGGGGGGGACTTTCAAGAAGATATCCTTCCCAGTGATGTGAACTACATGTATGTACAAGGCCATGCCTGAGCAATTGAGGGGAAACGTTTTAGTCCCCCATCCTGCTGTGACGTATGAAACCTGCTCTTCATGTTCAGTGTCATGTCGAAACTGCTTTATGCTGACTTCAAGGGCGACTGTAGTGGGAGACATTACCCCACCGCACAGTGGCACAGTGTGCCACAGTTGCGCACCCGTGGTATAGGCTAATAATTTATTTCCAGGATATAAATTTTACTATTGGATACTTTTAATCCATTTGATTTGCATTTTGTTCACACTTTTTAACTGAAATATTTTAAAAACTACCCTAATATATCTATATATTTAGATGAAGTAGATGATAAATTATTTTGAGATCTCATAAAAATTTCAGAGTTGTTACTTTTTATTCTAATTTTTCTTGTTCTCTTAATGAAATGTGCATATTTCCTTAAAATGGATCTGACTTAGCTTATTTTTTCCTGGCATTCAAAAGTTAACTGAAAAAATAAATGGTGCAAAAGTATATTGCACAAACTTTCTCCCATATACGTGTTAAAGGCTAGCACAGAGAAAAGTAAATTAAAGAGATAATTAAATTTTACTTATTACATTTTCATAAAAACTAACAAATATCTAGAACGGAAAGCATCAGGATCGATCTTTATGTTCAATGCTTTTACTGTGAAATAATAATAATAATAATAATAATAATAATAATAATAATAATAATAATAATAATAATAATAATAATAAAAATTATAATAATAATAATAATAATAATAATAATAATATCAATGGCAGTAAAACTTCATATTATTATTAGTAGGCCTACTAATATACGGGAAAATTCAAATATAAATTGCACCATGGGATGAATCGGTCCCACCCAACCCACCATCACCGATGCAGTTTCTTTTATACCACGATCTAGCAAATTCTTCTGTCCTCGTATTATGAAGAAATTCGTGATCGGACGTTGGAGGTGTGACGTCATACCGCTAGACGAGAGGTGACAGGCTGACAAACCTCGCGGGAGATATAATATGCCACATTTTCGAAACCTACAAACAGTGTATCGTCCTTTTTCGAAAATGCAATGGCGCTTCGCAACGGCTTCCGCCTCCGCTTCGCGCACTTTAACTATGTGGTTAGTGTTATGCATTATTTAGTTATATGTAGAGGGGGATACAAGGCACTTGCGACAATATACAAGGACAGTTGGTCACTCTGCTTCGCTCAGAAACAAAATACATCACACAGTCCATGCATATGTGAATATCGAATGGGCGGAGCTTATGGAGCGACTTATATTTGAATTTCACCACTACTGCTACTATTTAGGTTATATTGCACGCTTCAACTGCATTGTAGGTCATGTAATGTGTTTAGTATGTTTGCGTGAACCATTAGTCTATAGTAACAGCTCATCTGCATCTATTGTTTAGTGATGTCTTCTTATGTAATATTCAGTTTAAACGATTATAATATCCACTGACATAGCGGCGATGAGTTATGGAAAATAAACAAGTCCTACAAACCCGGCGTTTGCCTTTGCGAACGAGGAAACCATGAAAAACCCAAGTCAATTTGGGCAGCCACGAGGTTTGATTTGAACTCAGGACCTCTTGTCTGTTAGCCTATACCACCTCGCTGTAATTGGTTTTAGTGTGTTCATTACGAGTGAGCAAAACTGACTGCATTTGCAACAATAAGTACATTAGGCCTATAGTTTTCTTGTTGCTAGGGGCAACAAAATGTCATGTATATTTCAATTGACATGTATGTTCTGAAATTCGCATTTAAGCCGTCCTTATTTCGTTTTTATCTTGATATCTATTAAATGTATAAAGAAATGTGTTAAACAAAAAATGTTCATTTTAAATTTCTCTACAACTTTACTGTGGTAGGTTTTCATGTATCGCCTACACTAATGGATATAATCTACAAAAATTGAAAACGGATACGAGTAAAGTACCCCTTAAGTCATTTTTGCAGAAATACGGATATAGCCATTTTATTGGTCATAGATAAGAGTTTCCAATTTTAATTTTTTATTAAAATCGTTAGAGCCATTTTTTCAAAAATCAAAAATTTTAAAAAAGTTTTCATGAAAAGTCTCCTTAATATTTCAGTTGTAAAGCTAAATTTCTGGGCGGTTCGACAAAATTTCGGAAAAGTCCTTATTTCAAAAAATTAAGTAAATACAACGAGCCGTTTACCCGCTGTGCTTGTCCACAGACGGACAGACGGACAGACGGACAGACGTCATTCCAAAAATACTTTTTTCGGTTTCTAGGCTTCATGAAACATGCTCTCCCGGTGTTATCTCGACTTCGATTTTTTGTCACGATCACAATACTTTCTCTATACTACGTATATGGGAGAAAGTAATAGTGTTGCAGTTGCATTTGGCAATTTCATAATTACAGGTGGGACATTGTAGCATGTTATGAAAACTATTTTTGTTTATTACATATCATAAATAATAAACTAGAATTGGTTCTTCACACTCTGTAGAATTTACAATGCCTTCTCCTCTACACTACATGCAAAGCATTATTTAAAATTCATTTTAAATATTTTAAATTCGTTTTTCAAAATCTGTTACGGGTGGGACATAACTTGGACAAAGATTTTAATGATTCACAAAAACAGTTCATTTGCTGTTCTGCTATTAATGTTAGTCTTAATGTTGTTATTAATGAAGATAAGAGAGATTAAATACAAATTGTAAACTGTTCCCAGATTGTCAGAACATTTATTGAACTCATCAATAATATCAATATAAATATTAGATGGAAATTTACAGTGAAGTGTTCAAATCTGTAGCAAGATTGAGATCGGAAATATACACACTTTTTAGTGAAGTTTTGTGTGTATATTTCCGATCTCAATCTTGCTACAGATTCATCAATAATAATTTAATAAAACTATCAACATTACGGGTGGGACAAAAAGTCACTGTTTGTTATTTTACATAGTAATTAACCACACATATTTTTAGGTAGATTTCGAAGAAAAATCTACCTAATTGATACCATGTCATGATTTTTGAAAAATTCTTTCATATCTTGAAGTTTCATGCCTCCCAAAGTACGAAACCACCCCCCGTTCAAAAAAAAAAATTGTAATATTTTTATATATATTTTTATGTTATTATATATTTATGTTATTTCTAGGCCCAATAGTTCGGACAAGTTTGTTAATGAGCAAAAGGGGAGGGGTCGGGGTTGAAATTTTGAAAAATTTATATCTCGTCCCCTATGAAGTATAGCGGGAAACTTTGTTTGAATAAATTAGAGTACTCCCTATGGAGTTCACAGTGACACCAACGATTCGGGGTTTTTGGGGGTACAAGTCTTTTTTGCAGTTATTATTGCAGGTTTGTCATGCCAAGGCTAAAGAAGAAGAGTGCTGCACAGCGAAAATAAATTAAACCCAAAGCACTTCGAAATCTACCTCAGCCTGTAGGCCTGCCTAAAGGGATTTTTTAAGTTAATCTTATACCAAATTGTACCTTAAGATGTATATTTTCTGAAATCAAAATGGACATAGCTCATTACTCTTGACTACTTGGTATTAAAGAGTGTTAAAATCATGCTAAAAATGACAAAAAAGTAACTACAACACAGTAAATAAGTTAATTGACAGATTTTACACATGAAACAACATCAAATACACCTAAGTCCTTAATATTCAGTGAATATGAGGTTTTAAACATAAATTTGACCACCCAATTTTAGTAATTTTATAACATCTCTCTTTGAGGGAAAAATTCCCATATTTTATGAAATGGCTGATTATGAGATATTTAGATAAGTTGCTGACTTTTTCAATGTCTTATATTCATATACATTCTTATACTGTGTCTTTCTTTTGATGGAAAATTAAGTATGGAAGTTCTCGAAAACAATTCAAAATTTTAATACTTTTAGAAGCTCCTTAAAGGCCCAAGATTACCAATATTATAGATATAATTTTAAGTGACAACAATTTATTAAAAACATTAGTTTTTACAAGTAAATCTTCAAACAACAAATGAATATTCATTGAAGGCTTAAACTATGGCACATTAATTACGAGCAATGATGATTGTGAAATGATTTTCACCAGTTAGGATTTATGCTAATCCTGCAATTCTCTCTTCAGTTCATCACTTTCATAATTTTCTATATAATTTTCTATATTATATTTTCTATATTTTCAGATGCTCATCATAGGCCCGGTTGAATGCCGAAGGGGCGTGTTACTTCTTAAAGAGCACAATGTGAAAATTCTAGGAGGAGAGGTTGATTCTTTGGTCATACCCAATGCAACGGAAAATATTCTGGCCAAAACTCTGTAAGTTACCTACCCATAAGTTCTTAAGTCTTTGCTATAAATAAATATTAATAATTTAAGAAATTTTGATTTAGTAATTGTGGAATATATTGGTAAAGTATGTGCCAGCAGCTGCGGTTATACATAGAATATGAATAAATAATGTTAGTTAAAATGGTTAGTATGATGTTTCGAATATAATATAATTATTGTAAGGTGATGTATTTAATTTTTATGTATGTTTCATATTTTTTAATCAAAGGCCATTCTCTCTTATTGATTCTAGATTTTACTATTGATTAACTTAATGAGATTTGGATATATATTGTGCTATTTACCTCACAGTGTAATAAGCCAGAGTAAGAATCCCAATGAATATAAATGGTGTTTGACTGAGTGATCTCTTCATAATTCCATCCTACAAACCCCTCAGCCACGGTCATAAAGTGCAGTGTACCTAGAAACAAAGAAAGAACTCTTATGTGAAACGGGTGACTTTTACTATCATAAGCATGGTTCTTGCAATTTTCTGAGTAAATATTTCACAGAATAAGCTGCTCACTAGCAAGAGTGCAAATTTCCTGTTCTCCCACCCCCATGGAAATGCAGAGTTTAAGCTTTTAGCATTATGAATGAGATAGCTTGCTTATACTACCTTCCATAAAATTTCTTGAAAAAACATTGATTTATTAGCTGTATGTCTCAATAGGAGGCGTTAGCATACATATATTTAAACAATTTTATACAGTTCTGCTTGAGAAAATTGCAAAAAATAAAGACAAGGGCAAATTATTGAGATATATAAATATAATGTTAAATCCCACTGTGAAATTTTCACAAACACATTGATGGACACATACATAAATTATATAAGTTGGGAATACATAGAGCAAGCAATGAAAGATTCCCATCCGAGTTTAATTTCTACCTAAGAAATTATGCCAGAACTAGAATACAAGAAGGTAACTGACTACAGGATAGACTGCCTGCAACACAATGGAAAGCTAGCATTTCTAATCTTTAAAGGCTCTTATGCTCTTCCAGCTTCAAGAAAACTGTGAAAGAGCAATTAGCTGGAAAGAAATGTGAGGTCCTTACTGTGGATTTCCTGTGGATGGAACAATAAAAGCTACTAATGTGTTGGTAGTCATACCAACTTCTGCTGTTATTAATATTTTGCTACTTCTTGTAACTTAGAGAATATGGTTGTGTGCACGAACGCAAACAGAACGAGAGGTTATCCAATACACTCACAAAATAGTTGTTATTATTCTGGAATAAACAGACAAAATGTAAAGGATGAGGACTCAATCTATTGCCTTTCAGTCAAAAAGTAGGATACATTATTATATAAACTTAATCCCAGTCAGACATAGGTCACCTGAAAAATTTGACCTTAAAAAGACAGTGATCGCTTGAATGGCAGTCTGAATTCAGCTAGACTGAATACTTCCATATCGTCAAAATGTGTCCTGGGCAGGAACTAAAGTTGGGTTTAAAGTTCTGTGTACTGGCCAAGGCAAGATTTTTCCTTTACAGAATTTAATTCAAATCTCATAATTGATATAAGATTAAGAACTCTCAAAAACCATGTATCATTAAAATCTTGGTTTACTTGAATATGTATAATAAAAACAAGCATCATATTTAGATGCATCTTCGCTACTTTGTGGATGTGCTAAATAACAGCAAGGTTGTTAGGGTCTTGAGCTGAGTTTAATTCCTGTCCAGGATAAATTTTCCTCTATAGAATTTCATACAACCATGTTTATGCATAGTATATTTTTACTTCCTCTGCCCGTACCATAGTTAGAGGAAATATTGTTCTTAATCCCCGAATTCAAAGTTGAGTTTTTAACTTAAATACACGTTTTGAAGTTCCCTAAATCCAAAAGTACTATTTTCAGAAACATGTCTGTGTGTGTATGTCTTTACAGTCTAGCTCCACTACTGAAAATTGTATGGAAACAAAATTTTGTATTTGGGTTAGATTAGATTAGATTAGATTAATGCGACCTTAATAGATCTGTTGTGAATACCCTATTCTAGCAGTCGCCACTTTAATTTAAGGCTTTTTTTTAATATAGCCTATAATTTCCCTGGGTAATGTCCAGTCCTGAACCTGAGGATTTTTCATTTTGTACATGGAGTGCTTATGCTAAGAGCTAAAACTTTTATTTCAAAATTAAAAAAAGAAAAAATTATCCGAAGAGTGGTTATAAGTAGGGCCCGGATTTTTATGTAATCACATTTTTTTTTGCTTTGTATGCAGCCAAGCAAAAATGAAAAATGTCGGCATATTACAATGTTAGGAGCAACATACATGAATCTAGTGTTACATATTTTTACATATTTTGAGGTTTAGAGTACATATTTTTACATAAAATGCACTATTTTTTAAATTTCTCTAGTTTTTATTTAGTAATACAGTCATTAATTATTGCATTTGAGATAGTAACATTTAAAACATGACGTCCAAAAGATTGGAAATTTTTATTTGATTGTGGCAAGGCCGTAAATTTGCTTTTACTTAATTTTGTTTTAAGCCATTAAAATCACACCGTGGAAAACCAAGCTCCTTTGTACTTTGTTTTTCACTACTGCCAAATTTTGCAGATAATTCCTGCCGGATGACCGCAGGTCAGAATTTCCGAGAAACCCACACTAGTGGAATGAAAGAGAAGCTATTGTAGTAAAAATAGCTCTCCTTCGCGGAATCACTTGAGTCCAATGCCTTCCCCTCCCACTACGTGCTAGTTTGTCCCTCAAACACAAGGGGCTAGATGCAGTAAATTTCTTTTGAAGAATGGTTTAAGTTATTTGTCAGTCAGCCAAACACTGTGACATGTTTGTTATTGTGGGGAAGTTATCGTGAGTAAATTTCACTGTGTTCAGCAATGGCATCCTCTGTAACATCAAAACTGAAATCGTGGGTGACAATCGACTGTGCTTATACCACGGATGGCAAAGTAGTGATGTGCCAAGTGTGCGACAAAAAAGTGGGTTGTTCTATGAAATCCCAGTTGGAACAACACATTAAAACAGCTCTTCACCAAGAAAACAAAGTGTCCCAAAAAGCAAGTGCTTCTGACCCAAATGCAACCAGCCTTTGAAAACCTAAGCGAATTTTTCAAAGATCTTTCCAGAGCTTTCATAGCTGCAGATATACCGTGGTACAAATTGCAAGTCCCAGAACTTTCGTCCTTCTTGGAAAAATATTGTAAACAGAAGATTCCTGACTAGTTGACCCTCTGCAAGAAATATTTGGATGTGTGCTACGAAGATGCAATCAGACTTATCCGGGATGAAGTTGGTGTTTCTCACATATGGCTGGCAGTAGACAAAACAACAGACACGTTGGGCCACTACGTTGCAAACCTGGTGGTAGGAAACTTGACCCCGATTCACCTTCAAGATAATTTCTTATCTCTTCAAAAGAGTTAGAAAAAACGAACCATTCCACAGTTGCATGGTTCATAAATGATGGATTGAAAGTGTTGTGGCCTGAAAGTGTGCCTGCGGAAAAAGTGCTTGTGATGTGCTCTGATGCTGCGGTGTACATGCTGAAAGCTGCTGTTGCCTTGAAAGTGTTTTAATTTTATTCACATGTCCTGTCTGGCCCATGTATTATATCGTGTGGCAGAAGAGGTGCGGGACAGTTTCCCTAAAGTGAATATTCTTGTAAATTATACCAAATTGTAAAGCTTAGTATGTATATTTCCATACTCAGTCTTGCTACAGTATTGAATCATTTATTTTATGTCATGTGGGGAAGATTTGTTTGATGACTTCTTATCATAAAACATTGTTTTTAGGAATTTACCACTAAATCCAGATCCTTATGGAAGACAATCAGTAACAGACTCAACACAAATAACTTCTGGAGGTAATTCTGTGCAGTCACCCCCAGCAGCAAGGAGAGAACCTCAGACACAAGCCCTGCAAGTTCCCCCAGATGGAAACTACAGGAATCAGGTAAGGGTCCCTTTTTTAGCAGTGGCGTGCAGTGTAATTTTAGGTGATGGTAGCAGTAATGTAAATTTTTACAGACCTATAGCACAAATTTATTTGAAGCCTACATTGACTCATGTTGCTAATTGGCTAACTGCATCACTCTGTTATTTTAATTTTATTTCATCTGTGTTTATACTCCTTTTAGCTTCGAGGCTATATCAGGAGTTCGGGATCTGTGTCTGTACATTAGGATAGGCAATGGAACTATTGCTTGTCAATTGTTTCTGTTGTCTTATTTAATGGAGTAAATTTCAACTTGCATTAATTTAAATGGATATGATACAGGGTGAAATTGTGAGGATGATTCATGGTATGTAAATATCCAATTCGGCATTTGCCCTTTCAACTGGGGAAACCATGAAAAAAACCCATGTCAAATTGGCCGGCCATGGGATTTGAACCTGGGACCTCCCAAATGAGAGTCCAAGACCACTCTGTTATTAAAACAATAAGCAACATTATACACAATATTCAACACCACACATTGGTACTTTGTTTTCGTATACCTAGGTACAGTCCAAAATTAACATTTCCATCACACAAGTTTGTCTGTTATACCTATTATTCTGTTAATTAACACAGTGGTTGTGGAGAAATGGTAAGCTTTTCTTTCTTTCTTTCTTTCTTTCTTTCTTTCTTTCTTTCTTTCTTTCTTTCTTTCTTTTTTCTTTTTTTCTTTCTTTCTTTTTTTCTTTCTTTCAGAAAAGTCCCTACAACCAAATCCGTGTTTTAAAAGCTTTTCAATTTTACAGCTACACCAGGAAAGTTGAGATAAATATGATTATTACTGTGCTGCAAAAAATTACCCCTCACGACTCTCTCAACACAAAATTCAACTATACATTGATTAAATATTATGGTCTAGTAACTCAGCATATTAACATACACATGTTTGTTTTCAGCATACAATTAGAGCACACAAGAGTACATAACATAATATTTTTAATATCCTGTACAAACAAACAGCTTTCCAACCTTCTTTCAGTTAATATAGAACAATTAAATTTATTAATTTTTTAAAATAAATTACTTTTTTTGGTGTAATGAGCTATGGGAATCATTGCTTCCCTTGCTTCCATGGATAGCACGCCACTGCTTTTTAGTAATTATAATCGATATGATCGATACATTAAAACTATGATACCGTTAGATATCCAAGGACAAGACGCAGTGTTCTTAAAATAGTTTTATTGTGGAATGTTGGCATGTGTGTGTTCATCAGTTTAAAGCCAAGAGCAATGTAATGCAGTTCTTTGTTGAGGGAGCCAGAGAGGTATGCAGACACTAGTTACTAGAGAATCAACCTGCCAATCTCTCTGGTTCCCTCTCAAAACAGTACACCACATAACTGTCTCTACTTCAGCCACATATCTTGTCATAATTAGGCTCCCAACTAAATAATGTACAAATAATTTATATTTTAATTTTTAAGAAATATTTCTGAAATGGATTTAAAATGAATGACTGAATCCATTGAAGACTTTCCGCACAATATGGGGGAAATGTTTTACCATGGCGAAGCCTGTTCAAATTGATTGAAAAGTTCAGAAATGGTCGTACAAGGGTGAAGGACGAGGAGAGAACATAAACTTTGCCCCTATATTGTGCAGAAAGTCTTTGGTAGAGTTTGGCTCCTGGTACCTTCAGACGACAAAAAATGGATCACTGCACGCTTTTCTTCTTTGGTACAAACGCTGAGCAGTGCATTCATGTTTAATGTGCAACTGCACAGCATTCAGTGGAGTCATAACGGTCAAACATTCCACAAGTGGAGATAAGTAAACAACATGTTGATGTGCGCGAGCAACAGTCAACCTACAAAAGTTTAAACAAAAAGTGCAGATACTTATTGGTTCACCCTAGTAGATTAGCAAAAGTGGAATCTAATAAAAGTTGACCATTGCATGATACAATTTAAATTTACTAATGTGTGGGTAATATTCTGTCTTTCTATACAGGTTGGTCAGAAAAATGACGATGAATTTCTAATGGAAGATGACTTTGTGGTGGGACCAGATATGGATACCCACCTATCCATGTTGGAACAACGATTTCAGAACGTCCAAAGCAGCCAAGATAATATTGAACTAGAACACTTCCTAGGAGATCATGAAGAATTTGTAGAAGTACTGGAGAAGTCATCTAGTAACAAAACTTCTACAACAGTTGACTCAAGAATATGTTCAGGAAACAGCTCCTCAGTCAGTAGTAACGAGAATATCAATACCGCTCCTATTAAAATGAATTCAAACTCACTGACTGCACAGAATCAGAGTAAACATTCTTCAGTCATTGATACAGAGTTTGATTCTCTGTTTATTGATAATACGGAAACAGACACTTTTCAGTGTGGTGATCAGCTTAATATTGATAAGACCTCCCCTTGTCCACAGTTGCCAATTTTAACAAACAGTCATCCATTTGTGTATCTCTGCCAGATAAAAACACCTGTAACAGAGCGTAAAATTTACACTATAAAAGGTTTTGTGTTTACACTATTATCACAATTGACTATTGGAACAGATGGATGGCAGCTTCGTGTGAAATTATGTGATGGATCAGGCAATTTGGATGTAGATCTTTCCTCCGATGTAAGTACTTTCTTCTGTTAATCAAGTACAGTCAACTCCCGATTATCCGGGTGCGGATTAACCGTTGAGCTATTCCTTTAACAAATCTTTAAAAAAATATTCACTTACTTCACTTAGTTACAGAGGCTCTGTTCCGATATTCGCTAGAAGGAAAATGCGGTAAAAAAACAAAAGAGTGTTAACAGATTATTTCATCAAAGTGTAAAAATTCCTTGAAAGTGCCAAAACCAAACTGTTAATACAGTAGTCTTAGTGTTTTATTGTTGTGCTGAAACAGTTTGTAACCTCTGAGGGTGAATGATTCTAGCACTGCAAGACGTTTCCACATAAGCCTTGTAAGTTTTAAATACTTTTTCAATTACAGTATGTTTATAAATATAATTTTGTTTTAACAGTGTTTTCGTTTATCCGTGAGGTGGCTACCACCCATCATCCCGGATAAACGGGAGTTGATTGTACATAGTTTTTTTAGTTTTAGTGCTTTTAAAGTTACCTGGGAACCTCTATAAGAAAAATCAATTTGTACATATTCAGAAATCACAGTGATATGAATTAATGCCAATGGCAATTTTAACATACACATTACTGTGATCTACAATAAATAAAGTTGACAATTTGCTGAGGAGGGGGAAAAGGTCCTTAAACATGTTCTACCAAAAATTTTGTAAGTGAATCTGAAAGATGTCGCAGTTCAGCTCGAACATGATAAATATACTGTAATATTACAAGTAAGAATCAGCTTGAAAAATTTTATGTCATAACCGGGATTTGAACACGGATCTTCAGCTTAACGCGCTGATGCTCTACCATTGAGCTACCATGACAACATGCCAGTATGTCATCAAATTCCTCAACTGATTCAGAATACAAGGCAACCCACGGGAGGTGGGTTGCCTTGTATTCTGAATCAGTTGAGGAATTTGATGACATACTGGCATGTTGTCATGGTAGCTCAATGGTAGAGCATCAGCGCGTTAAGCTGAAGATCCGTGTTCAAATCCCGGTTATGACATAAAATTTTTCAAGCTGATTCTTACTTGTATTAATATCCCAGACATGGATTTAATGTCTATTTCCTTTCCCTCCACTTAATTAATACTGTAATATATTTTATTATAGCCACATTACTCTTTTTCAATTCAGTCCACCGTGTAATTTATGTTCTAAATAAACCAAGCTCTACGAAATGGTAGTAAGTTCAGCAGTGAACTTTTTTTTCAGCTGTATTTATACTCCTTTTAGCTATGGGGCCATATCATGAGTTCAGGATCTGTGTCTATACAGTAGGGTAGGCCATGGAACTATTGATTGTCATATTGGTATATTTTTATGGTGTAAATTTCAACCAATATTAATTTAAATGGATATGATACTTGATGAAATGATGAGAATGATTCATGGTATGTAAATATCCAATTCGGCATTTGCCTTTACGACTAGGAAAACCATGAAAAAACCCATGGCCACGGGATTTGAACCTGGGACCTCCAGAATGTGAGTCCAAGACATCTCAGCCACCTTTCTCAGTTGGATTAAATTATTTTCATCCACCAAATTGAAAATTCACAAACAAATACATTTAGATGTAAAAAATGCTACCAAATGATTTTGTTTGCTTTTGTTAGGGTTCATTCATTGAGTGATATCACAGAGGCATTTGTTTATCAGGCTGCTAATAGTGTGTACAGAGTTCACTTGGGAACTGATTCTTTCTTATGGATTTATACTGAGAACATAGTGTCTTTGAATGTGGAGCCACACTTAATATAAAAATAAAATAAAAAGGGGCACTTACAGTTCAAGCAGGTTCTAATGCTAATGATTTCTGTAAATCCACATGTTTTGTAAGAAAGATTGTGGGTCTGGATGGGGCAGTTCTGTTCCTAAGTTTGTGGGTTTGATCATGGTCCAGAATGATTTTGTGACAATGCCATATCTGTAGATTTACATCTATCTAAAAGATCTTGGTGATGGTTACAGGCCTGAATAGCAAACTTGTCATCATTAGTTAATCAGAACAATCAACCAACAGTCTTAATAAAATTGTATGTCATCTGATAAAACTTTAGAAAAGTATCTATGTAGCACCAGTTAAGAGGCTTCACAAACATTCATTTCATTAAAAGTGGGACAGCAAGGTGGAAATTCAATGTGGGATGAACAAAGTTTGCTAAATCTGTACCCTTTGTTAGCTAGAATATCCTAAGAATGTATTATATCTAGCTGGAATTAGATTGTCCTCAAATCTTTGGTCACGTTCAGGTATCCTTCAATTGAAGGTACAGTCATTGGCCGTCATTAAGAGGGTGGATCGAAAAGTAATGCACAATGATTTTTTTTTGCAACAAGTTTGATAAGTACAATTACAAACAAATGCACACATGAAAGGACATCTTTTGTTTATTTTTTATATAGTCTCCAAGTTGCTCAGCACATTTTTCCCATCGTATTTTGAAACTGGTATCATGATTCATAGAAGTCCGTTCGGTTGGAGTTTAGCCATCTGGAGACTGCTGTTATCACTTCTGCATCTGATGCAAAGCGTTGACCGGCCAGGAATTTCTTAATGGGACCAAACAAATGAAAGGTTATCAAGGCCATCTTCAAAGAATGCACACAACCTGGAGACATTGCTTCGGTTCATACAGTCATCTCCATACATGCCATGCATGTCCCTGTGAATTTCACTTGGGTTATGCCCTTGAGCCCATAAAAATCACACTACACCTCGCTGAAGAAATTCCTGGCCAGTAAACGATTTGCGTCAGATGGAGAAGTGAAAACAGCAGCCGCAGATGGCTATACTCCACCGAACGGACTTCTATGATCAGGGAGTTTTTAAACTGGTATCATGATGTTAGAAATATGTTGAGAACCTTGACGACTACATAGAAAAATAGACAAAAGCTGTCCCTTCATGTGTCAATTTGTTTTTAGTTGTAACTATTAAACTTTTTGTAAAAAAATTGTGCGTTACTTTTCGATCCACCCTCGTATTATTGTTTTATGGATATTTTTCGATAAGTCTTTGAGAAGATTATTAAAGTCATTAGCCTGTATTATTATGTTTTATTGTTATTTTTTTGATAGGTCTTGGAGAAGGTGATTGGCCTGAGCGTAGCAGAAATGAGAGCAATGAGACAAGAACTGCCAAAGAATCCTACACTGAAAGACAAAATGAAAAATGTGAGTTTTCTTTTATAGTTTGCTATTCTCTTGAAGTGTGTTTCTTAATTTCAACATATTACTGAGATAGAGATGATGTATCGAAAGTAATCATAAGAGTAGAAATAATTTAATTTAATTAATTTGTACCTTTATGATAGAAGGAACAAACATATTTTCACAGAAGAACAGCAAGTAATAACATTCATTATGTGTACACTGGTAACAGATTTGTAAGAACTATTAAAAATTACATTTTCTGAACTCTGATCATAATTGATCTCCATTCAGTGGCCCTAAGAGGATAACTTTTATTTGGGCAGAAGAAGTTATGTGAATTTCACATTAGAATTTTTTTTTTTTTTTTTTTTTTTTTTTTTAATTCTGTGAAGTTTTGTTGTGAGTGAAAAAGTCAACGCGGAAATCTCTTTTTCTTCAAGTGATAATTTAAAGTAGTATAAAAATGCCATAATTTATAATTTCAGTGCACGTAAAAGTAAATAGTCACTTTTGGTAGTAAGTACGTTCATACTGTATTTGCACAATAAAATATATTTCAGTGTAAAGTAGTTTAAAAATAGTCTTAATTTATCTTGTAAATAATTTCCCATTTATAATTTCTGTCCTGCTTATTAATGTTTTAGCACTGGTCCCTTGACAAACGTAATAATGAGGTTTTACCGTAGTTACTTGTTAAAATTAGAATTCCCTCAAGGTATTTTTAAGGATTAGCATTGATTACACAATGACTTAATACAGTCCAGTCTGTGAAAGAAATGTGTACTGACAACATGATTGGGCTGTCAAGTAATCTGTATTATTTTGGTAAAAAATTGTTAATGCTTGAAATTACAGATCTGGAGGAAAACATAACTCAATAATTTTAATGAACTGATTATGTTATTATTAGGGCAAGGCAATAAATGACCATAAAATAGTGAAAAAATGCATTTATGACCTAAAATAGTGAAAAAATGACCCAAAATTTTACAAAAATGACCAATAAATTTACCATTATTATTTTAATTATTTTTTTAAGTAATGAATTACTAAAAACAATTTGTGACAGTGCAATATATATGAACTTACATCATAAAACACTTATTTTGTTACTAAGGAAGTGAGAAAATGTATACTTCTTGGACACCCTTAGCGAAAAATAAATTATTTCTGAACTGGCATGCTCATCAAATTGCCACTAGCACATATGTGCCATTTAAAAAGAAAGAAAAAATCTTTATTGCTACGAGTACAAGACAAACTGCTGTGGCGTTTACAATAATGAATTAAAATGAACTATGAACACTTGGCAGAGATTTTCAAATGAAAATGATTGTCTGTTGTCTGAAAGTAATGATTTGTATACGGAAAAGCTCCTATCTACCTCCACTGAAACATCTAAATGCCGAAAATGACTTAAAAATGCCGAAAATGACCGAAAATTTGCCAGAAAATTACCTATCTCTTGAAAATGAAGAAAAATGCAAAATGAGGCAAAATTATGCAAAAACAATTTGCCTTTATTTAATCAATTAATTCATGATACACATTTATACATATTCGAGCTATCTTTTAACTTTCATATAAAAAAGATGCAAAATCATCAAATGCCTTGCCCTAGTTATTATATTAGAATTAACTTTTATTGGTATTATTACTTTAATTAATGTAACATTTACTTTTGCAGATGCTAAAAAATGCACAAAGCCGGCTAATAAATTTGAACTGCCTCCTGAGCATAGAGTTTCTACCAGATTCTGAGCCTCCTAGAGTTATTGAAATTGAAGAAATTACAAAGGAACACCTGAAGGCTCTTGAAAATAGACTAAAATCATGTTTGCAGTAACTTTTAATATATGAAAATTGTAATGTGATGAATATTTAATAAATTATTTTTCTGATACATATGTATGTCTCATTCTGTAAATCCTGGAAAGCAAAAGAATATAGAACGTGTCAAAACAAAACACATAGGGTACATTTTATAAAAAGAGTGAATATAACAAACTACAGCTTTCCCAAATGTGTATTGTTACAAGCAGTGAAAAGGTACCAAGAGAAATTGTTAATTGTGGTCTCTACAATAATGAAAGTTGCCAAAAAAAGAATTCTGTTTAGAGACTTTGGTATGTTTCAATTGTGGCCGACATACTACTGGTGTCCAGGCGTCCATTGGACTCTAGTCCCACAGTCCCGACAAAACCTTAGTGGGATGCATATTTTCCCTTTTTATAGACTTTGATCCTGTTTTGTCCCTTTTTTCTTAAATTCAAAGCATGACTTCATTACTGTATGTTTGGATATGTCGGTTTATTATTTTTGAAGTTGAAAATACTATGCACTCTCTTTGCAATAAGTTGAAAATGCTGCGACAAGTTGTAGTGCTCCTACATGAAGCGTGTATGCTGATGCCAGTATGGATATAAAAAGTAAATATTCCCTATTACAGGTCATGGAGGCCCAGAGGGTTCCAGGAGGTTGAGGCTCCCAGATTTTTAGACAATCGGCACATGAAGGTGGTAATGTTGTCAGCATTACGCACCGGCCACCTTTACCCCCAGGAATGCTCCCGGTACTCATGTCTGTTAGAGGCTGAGTCGACCCCAGGGCTGTGCCACCAGAAGGATTAGGCCAATTGAAAAACTCCAATGACCTCATCACGGAACGAACCCGCGACCTTCTGGTTTGTAGCGCAGCACCTCAACCACTACACTACAGCGGACCCCAGTATGGGTATATAGTACCAGTTATAATAATAGTGCAGTTATTAAGGCTATAATATATATTCTGAGCAGTGACATTTCATCGGTTTTTATCGTGCTGGAAAGGAAGTAGAGTTTCAATCAGGATTTTAAAAAAAGAATATCCTTCTTGAGAGAAGATGCAACAACAAACAAGTTGCTATGTACAGTGTATCGTTCAGTTTTCGATTGAACACTGAGGCCATTCAGAAATAAAACAGAATCCAGTTTGCTTCTTAGTACTATGGGAGGGATTTTTTGTTTATTGGGTAGTTGACTGGTATGGCTGCTGTCGTTGTTTGAGGTGCTAGGTGGGTTTGACAAATTCATATCGGCTAGAGAAGTAAATTTATTTGAGGTTGGAATGTTATAGATAGGATTACTGTTATTTTCATCACTGATTTTACTTTTCTTGATCATTGTTATGTTCGTTATTTCTGCACTGGAGTCAGTTCACACATTTTCTTTTTCATTAGGCCGTTTCATATTAATCTCAAACTGACATTGGACTTACTGTTTTAGCAATGTTAGCCCTGCTGTAGTTTTTCATTCGCAGGTGCCAGAATGGTACTTTATGAGAATGTGTGGTGGATGGGAAAATGTCTGTCTGTTTGTCTGTGTCCATGTGTCTGAACATGCGTAACTGATACGTTTTATCAGATTTTCATGAAACTTGGTATACACATATATAACATCCATGGGAAGAAATACAGTCAGCTCCCAATTATCCGGGTGCAGATTAACCATTCCGCTATTCCGTAAAAAATCTTTAAAAAAAATATTGATTTTTTTTTTTTTTACTTACTGTACGTAATTTATTTTTCTCGCGATCTTTTTTACCCTTGTGAACTGAGCTTATTGAGCCTGCTGATCATGCTGCGTTTATCAACCTTGAGTTTCCCCCCCTGTCTTTCTCACTAATGAGGGCCACATGCTGAGACCCTTAGAAGAGGGTGGATCAGAAGAAGTTCCTGGAAATGTGGGTGTTAATGCATAACCTTCGCAGAAAGAATTTCACATGGAGTAGCCCTTGAACATCTTGAGTGTTGGTTGGACTATTTAGAAGAGGAGGAGGATAGTTCACTTCGTGATAAGTAGATGTTACGCAGGCTCCGTTCTGATATTCACAAGAAAGAAAATGTGATCAAAAACAAAAAGTGTTAACACTCTATTTCAGCAAAGTGTAAAATTTCCTTGTAAGTGCCAAAACCAAACTGTTAATACAGTAGTCTTAGTGTTTTATTGTTGTGCTGAAACAGTTTGTGATCTCTGATGGTGAATGATTCTAGCACTGCAAGACGTTTCCACATAGGCCTATGTAAGTTTTAAATAATTTTCAATTACAGTATGAGTAGGTATAATTTTGATTTAACCGTGTTTTCGTTTATCCATGAGGTGGCTACCACCCACTATCCCGTATAATCGGGAGTTGACTGAATATGGATTTTGGATCAAATCGGTTGACTGGTACTGGGATAACGACTATTTAATGGTCACATCTATTATAATGTAATTTGCATTATCCAATGGCCTGAAGCATTTTGATTGGCTCACTGACAGCCAATCAGGAACGAGCTCCCACAAGCATTAGTATCCATAACTAAGGTAAACAAGAAAAGTTCAGATGTTTCAGTTTCTGAAGTAAATTTAATAGATGAAATTACTTATTAAAGATCATGCTTTCATTTTCAGAAGTTCTATCCAGCTAGTACTTTACATAGGACCTTTGTCTATTTGACAGCATAGGTCTACAAACACAATATTAATTTTATAATAATATTGCATGGCCCACAATATACTAAACATATGTATCAAATTGTCGCTCACTTATTGATATTGCAAATAAATATAACTTAAATATAGCCTAGCCGTTGAATAATTAAACGCAGCTGATGTTGATATAATATTGTGCATTCTTTCAAAATGTACCTGAAACAAACACGTCAGCGAATCGTAAGCCTACATTAAGACAACATTAATATTATTGCCAGTGCATTTTGTGAAATGTTGACATATTTTAAGAATGTCTTAGCCTATATGTCTGTGTATATGTGTTTGAATTAAAGTTAAGCATCAAACTTTAAACCTTTGTTCTTCCGCAAGCCCTGCTTAATGAATCGATCTGGAGCTTAACTAGGAGATCAGTTACAAAAATAACTTATTTTGAGCATATCATAATTGCAGTTATCACTGATTAAAAAATGTATTCTGTCACTTTGTTATATCAGTTACCTGATTTTATTAGATTCCAAAGGATCAGATACTTCTGGAATGTTCAGTGAAGCATTTTCAGACTCTTTCAAAAATTTTAATTCGGTGCTTATAACAGACGCCATGGCACCTTCGTCATTGAGGTCTTGAAATAAATGGTTCATTAGTTTGCTGCCACTTGGAACCACAACTTTGAATCGTTCACTTTTCACTTCACAACTAATTGAAACAATCTGCACAATTATAAACTTTAACTATGTCGTTCAATACTATGAGGAACTCGAACGTATAAATCAAATCAAATTGCCCGCTATTTTTCGCTTATTCGGATTTCGTGACATCTAGGGACGACATCGTACTCCACGTTCCAGGTTCGGGATATGTAAAATTTAAAACGTAAATCCGCCAGCAGTGTCATCAATCCAGTGTTTTTAAAGCAATTTATAAATTCCGCTATATGAAGATTTCACACAAGTACAAAATTTATAGTGTTTTTCGTTGGTTATGACTGATTTTCTCAATCTTATGGCCTCAATACAGTTAATCATTTTTGGCTACATTCGAACTCCAATATTGGTATGCATGATCGCGCCGTACTTTGTTTACATATGGCCGAATTTATGAAAGTGTACTGTGGTAGAAACGTAGAAATTAGAGGTTATAACGTAAATTCTCCTGGTTCTGTCTGTCTGTTGTAATCTGACTATTAATTATAATATAAAGGAAAACACAGAATGAGTGAATCAATGCTAAATCTTACATATTCCTGTGGGAAAGTGATGGTGTGGAATGCAGATGGTACATATTATGCTTTCCAGTCTCATGTTTTTTGTTATTTCTTTGGACTAAATGTCTGAATATCCAATATCTCAGTCGATAATATAGGGTGGCCATCAGCAGCATCCCTGATATATAGGTTTTGTAGATTGAATTAGTTCATTTCGACTGAGGGTTGACTTGTGAATCACTGAAGCCCCTAAAATTGGAATTAATGTCTCTAATGCTTTTCGGTTGAATAAGGACTCTTGGGTCTATGTGTATGTCCCATGTATTTTACCGGTCGTCGGTTAATGTTATAATCTAGAAGTCAACCCAACTACATCTAACTACACAAAGTAACCCAACCTTACCTAGCTCATAACTGTAAACTTACAATAGTAATGCGTATATAATCTGTAGGCCTACTCTTTGTAATTCGTGGTAGCACTGGTTGATAATGAAGGTTTCTACCAATGTATAAAATATATTCCGAAACAACTTTTTCTACACTAAGCATAAGTTATAGCCTTACTTTGAAATGTTCTTGCCTCTCATTCCAGCTTTTAGTGATCCTATTAAATTATTCTTCTATCAGTGTGAAAAATATATTTTGAAAAACACGGCTCTCTCAACCTAATTATAGGTTTTAAAATTTTCTAGTCTTTGAAATACTCATATGGCTGTGTCTTACTCTTAGTACTAAAAACTAAACTCCGTGGCACGACATCCCTGAAGGAACAAGGCCTACCACCCGACTGCTGCGTCATCTACCTATAGGCAGATGGCAGGATTGGGGGCATGTGGTCAGCATGCCGACACCCACGGCCGTTAATGGTGGTTTCCATGACCGGAGCCGCTACTTCTCTATCAAGTAGCTCCTCAATTTGAATCACGAGGCTGAGTGCACCCCTACCAGACCTCCCTTCCTCAGAAAAATTCGAGGAGGTACCGGGGATCGAACCCGGGCCGACAGATCTGTAGTCAGCAACGCTAACCACAAGACCATGCCAGCGGTCTTACTCTTAGTATAGTGCCATCAAAAAGTCGCTCCGCAGCTCTTGTAAAGGCGAGCTTTTGCTAAGAAACAAAATTCAGTTGGAAGCGCTAGTGGTATGGTTATGATGTTCTGCTACAATAATTTTTGAATTAAGGATTAAAATATCGTAACATTAAACTCACCTATTTAAAGAAGATATTGAACATGATTACCATTTTCTTAAAGATACAAATTCACGTGCTTTAATTTATTTTTGAAACCTTTAAATAGACGTGGCATGTCCACTGAGAGTGCTACATTTCAACTTACCACATAAATATTGGAAGCGTTAGATAAAAAGAAATATGCTCTGGGAATTTTCTGTGACTTAACCAAAGAGTTCGACTGCATAAATAATGAAATTTTACTTAAAAAATTGGATCATCATGGGTTGGATAATTTAACACTTAAGTGGTTCAAATCATACCTGTCGGATAGAACTCAAAAAGTAATAAATGGAAATGAATCTAACTTAGGGGTTGTTAAAAATGGAGTACCTCAGGGATCGATACTCTGGGACCTTTGCTCTTCTAATTTTCATCAATGACTTACGGTATAACTTAAGTGACGAATCAAAGGTACATTGCATTTTGCAGATAACAGGAAAGTCACAAGAACATTTATCAAGAATAGCTACAAAGGCTTTTCACGAATTAATTACATGGTTTCTAGCCAATAAAATGACACTTAATATTGAAAAGACCCACTTTATTCAATTTAGAACAAAACATATATGCATCTCAAACCTCATAAATAATTATCAAATCATAGAAGAAGAAAATCATAGAAGAAATTAGCAACATAAAATTCAGAGGACTACGAATCGACCAAAATCTTGACTGGAAGGCACACATTGAAATGATAAGTCCAAAACTGAGTTCAGCATGTTTCACTTTAAGAATTTTGAATGATATATTACAACAGGATGCATTATTCATGGTATATTTTGCATATTTTCACTCTGTGATGAGATACAGAATCATATTCTAAGGCAACTCTTCCCATAGGGAGAAAATATTTAGATTACAAAAACGTGCAATAAGAATAATATGTGGAAAGAAAAAAAGAGAATCTTGTAAATCGCTATTTGAAAAATTAAGTCCTCACTCTCACAGGGGAGTATATATACTCGGTAATGTGTTATATGGTAGATAATATTGATAAATTTCAAACTAATTACAGTGTACGTGGGTGTACAACTAGAAATATGAATGATTTACACATACCAGCTAATTCATTAAAACTCTTTCAGAAGGGTGCTTATTATTCTGCAATACAGGTTTACAATAAACTTCCAAGAAACATTAAATTATCGTGTATTAAAAGCAAATGCAAATTTTTCAAAAGTACTCTCAAGGAATTTTTAATAGCTCACATCTTCTACAATATGAATGAATATTTCCAGCTTGCATAAGTTTTTCAGCTTACAGTTTTTGTATATTGTTGTTATAACATGCATGTTTATTCTGATCTAACGTGTTATATATCCTTGAGCCTTGCTCAACATAGGATCTACAGAACGAGATATCTACATCTAGTTACTTATTCCAGTTTTTGATTTGTCATCAATAACAAACAGATGCACAACAACAGATCACAAAAAAAATGAGCAATGGTGTTCGAACCCAGGTCTGTGAATTGGTAGCTCCATGCCTTAACAATGAGCTACTGCAACACACTGTACTCTGCTCTAATAAAAGCACCTTATGTAGAACAGAACAACACCAATTTCAACAACTGCGAACATTTTGAAAAAAAGAGGGTTATTGGTGCCATAAACCATTTATCACTTTAAACTAATTTCACCAAAGCTCAATTAAAGGGCAAGGTATAGAGGGTGGAGTCTTCTTGTAAAAACAAAGCTTGTATCCTCTTTTTCTTGGATTTTGAAGTAAATGTGAATTGCTAACCATGAGTGCATCTCAGCATAAAGATAACAAGAAGTTATGCAGAGCTGGTCCCCTTATTAAGTTCCTTCTGTTTTTCCAGATTGGTTGAAGATTCGTGAAGATCATCGGATAGTTGGAGTATTGATTGGAACTTTAGGACATCTCCCTCGGCAAGATGTATTTTTGGGTCTTCCTATGGTTCTTCTTCCAGAAGAAGCTAACCTATTACTAGAAAAGAAAGTAGCCACACTGGTATCTTATCCCTGTTTGTCCGAGCCTCCCACCCTTGAAGTTAAAAAGAAATTTGAGGAATACAGAAAAAGGATGTACGAAGAACAGGTAACTAGCCTAATTAGGTTCATTGTATATGATATAAATATCTACAGGCTAAAGGTATGCATAAATATAAATAAAAAATACTTGCTTGTAATGCAAGATCAGTTGATACAAAATCACTTCTAGGTTTGTTCTGTAAAGCTGCTAGATCATTGTTGTGTCACCCATTAGGCAAGTGCTAAATTGGAATAAGGATAAGTTATATAAAAAAGCTCATTTCTTATTTGAAGAAAAAAAAAAAATTGTACAGAACTGTACTTACAAACTGTCAATTTTGTCAGCTAAAAGTTTTGCTTCTTAGCACAGTCATGAAAGTGGGTTTCCCAATGCTCGCTCCTCCAAAAACCACTTGACTATGGCCTCAAAGCGATCCAGATAGTTACAGTTTGGATCACTGGAGTTCTACTGTATTTGAATCAAGTAAAAGTTCCTTTCAGAGTGACTGAGCATGAGAAGACCTACCAGACTTTGATGTCTCGTTATGAATGCTCAGATCATTCTATTTATGGAGCTGTCAGTGTTAAGACACTCATACCTTGAGATGCTGGAAGACTTTGCTCATCCACAATCCCCCCCCCCCCCAAGTGTCCCATTTCAGCAGAATCATTTCAGCTGAAATGTGGATGAGCAAAGTCTTCCAGCATCTCAAGGTATGAGACATTTTTGGACGAGATTTTTCCCAGAATTGAAATTGAACTTTAACTTCCTGCATAAACTCTAAAAATGAATGGAATTACAATAAAAATAACACGTACCTCATCACAAGAGATGTTGCATCCACACAACACTGGCACCTTTTTAGGAAATTTTCTTTCGTAAGTTCAGCTTCCGAGACAGAGTTAATTGTCTCTTGTGATATTGTATTTAAGTTCTTCTAACAGTATGTGACTATTATTTATGGGGAAACTTGAAAAATAAAGTGTATAGGTCAATTTCCCATACATTAGAAGAACTTAAAGACAACATCACAAGAGAAATTATCTCGGCAGCTGAACTTATAAGCGTGAAAGAAAATTTCTTAAATAGGTGCTAGTGTTGTGTGGATGCAAGAGGAGGACATTTCCAACATCTCTTGTGATGAGGTACGTGTTATATTCATTGTAATTCCAACTGTAATCATGAGAACCTGAATCATTACACCAATCGCGGCTGTATTTGCATAGATATTTCACCCGATCACTTGGGAGTTGGAGCTGTGCCCGGCGCAACACAGAAACCCGTATCATTGGCCAACTTTTGCGTGGGACTCACTGTACTTAATTTATAAAAATTGTCATAAATATAAATGTTTAACGAACCAAAATACTGTAATATAATTCAAGATTTACATTAAAAAAATAATTTTTAGGAGTTCTTTGTTTCACCTGTAAAATTATTTAAAAATTGTTTAAACTCGAGATTAAACTCGGATTTACATTATATGTTTTTACAGGTTGACTGTTTCAAAGAAGAACGTAAACGCCAGGTGACATCGATGATCGACCGCATAGTAGAAGGAAAACGGAAGAAAATGATGGGAGGAAGCAATGAAAGAAAGAAAAAGAAAGGGAACCGGTCTACAACTGAAACCGAAGATACAACTGAAGTCAGGTCTGAAGAGAAAGGTGATGAAAAGTCAGAAGTAGAAATCGACAGAGATGCCTTGCTTAAAGCAGAACTGGAGAAAATAAAAAATATTGATGAGAGCAACACTCTAATCCAGACTTTCACAGGTTTGTTTCTTAATTCCATAGTTCTGTAATCATATATTTGATGTTGGGGTTGGGGTTTGCATTTGTTATATTCTAAGGGATGTAATTTAGTATTGATTTCTTTGCCTTGATTTTGGTGTTTTATACTGTACCAATTTAAGTATTTATTGGAAAAGGTACTTTTTGGTGAAGAAAAAGGTATTTTCAAAGTAAGAACTTTAATCCCTGGATACCTTGAAAGAATCTAGCTCATGAGGAGGTTGAAAGTTCACAAAGACAATTCCATGTCAGACTTGTTTTCCACAAGCTGTAAGGCTGAAGAATGAAATATGTGATATATGATTTTTGCTTAGTTTCTGGAACACTAGCTACTGTTAGTCTTATGATGTAATTATAATTGTACTACTTCTGGGTTAAAGAGAGATAAACTGAGTCCCTAAAGAGGACATCTGTTTTATATTGTTTCTGCTGACTCCAGAAAAGTTACGAGAATTCAGTCTTAAGAATAAATCTAGATAAAGCTCGAAACAACTAGGTTACTGCCGATTACGCTTGCTTAGCGAGCATTCCTGCACGGTCAGCAAACCAAGATAAGGATTTGTGCAACGCTATTAGTAGAGAGCGATTGCGACAGGGAGGGAGGGAGGGACGGCGATGCGAGGGGAGTCACAGAGGGATATAGGTTTCACAACATTAAAATGATAGTCAGGCAGGGAGGGAAGACATTCCAAGCTGAAACAACATATTTATGGTAAATGTTCATACAAATCCACAATTGAATTTTTCAAGAAAACGTGACATGATAGACATTTTTCTTTATTTTTTTTTTAACTCAGCACCACAAAATACATAAAGTTCCCATCACTTCCCTTGTATTTTTTTCATTGCAGGCCTGTGTTATTTGTAATAGTTTATAATGGTAAATCCACCTGCACGGTCTAGTAGTTAGCATTACTGACTTCGAACCTGCAGGTCTGGGTTCAGTCCCTGATACCTCAGATTTTTCTGAGGTAGGCTATGGAGATCTGGATTGGGAAGCACTGAGCCTCATGACACCAACTGAGGAGATACTTGATAAAGAAATAGCACCTCCAGTCATGAAAACCATTGATAAAGGCCGTGGGAGTCAGCATGCTGACCACATACTCCCAATCCTGCCATCTGCCTATGGCAGATGTTGCAGTGATCAGGTAGTAAGGCCTAATCCCACAAGGAATGTAGTGCCTTGGTATTTAGTTTTTAATGATAAAGGTTCAATCTGAGGAATTAGGAATTGAAAGTTCTTCAGCTTCAAGTTATCATAAGTTCACTTTATTTGTGATATGGTTTCAATCAGGCAAATATATATTTGCGATTAACTTATAACAATGATGAAATATTAAGTGATCTTTTCTATGAAAATGTATGAATTTACTTTCATGAAAAAAATATAAAACTCAATACTTTTTTATATAAATATATGTAGTAGTAGTAGTAGTATCTAATGCCCAGACACTTGGATGATCTCCATTCGTCTTTTATATAAATATATATTTTATATATATATATACATTTTTTTCTGGATAATCACAATATACAGTAACAAACTTGAGCAAAATGTTCAAGATTTTTTTATTTTCAGATGTGCTGTTGAGAATAATTAAAAATTGTAAATGATAAAAGCAATGAATTGATTTTTGAGAGTTTCAACCAGAAGTAGTCAAAGGTATGTTTTTAAATTTTGCAGCTAGTCCGTGGATAACAGCAGAAGATGCCAAGCCTGCTGAATGGAACTATCCTACTACAAGTAAAGAGAAACTACAGTATAAAGTTTTCAAGGACTTGTGGGAAAAAGGATACTACATTACACCAGGACAGAAGTTTGGAGCTGACTTTCTTGTATACCTAGGTAATTCATGTCATTTATATTTAGTATTACATTCTTTAGGAATTATGGATCTTAGCAGCTGACTGCTGTAGAAAGTTCATTAAGGTACTATGAAATACAGTTATCCATTCACTTTCAGAAGGCTATTGTGTGAACAAATGCATGTGACTTCAACTTCAGCACATCATGCTTCAATTACACCTGTAGGTGAGGAAATTTCAAAATTGACATAACAATTAACTGGTACATCAACCAAGTGTATTTGGAAAGTGTGTTGTGAGTATAGAGGACTCTGATTAATGTAAATAACCAATATAATATGCATTCTATATAGCATAACAATACTATAATCATATACAGTGAGTCCCACGCAAGAGTTGGCCGATGATGTGGGTTTCTGCGTTGCGGTGGGTGAAATATCTACGCAAATAAAGCCGCGATCAGTGTAATGATTCAAGTTCTCACAACTACAGTTAAAATTACAATGAAAATAACTACGTACCTCATCACAAGAGATGTTGGAAATGTCATCCTCTTGCATCCACACAACACTGGCACCATTTTAGGAAATTTTCTTTCAAGCGCTTAAGTTCAGCTTCCGAGATAGAGTTTGTGATATTGTCTTTAAGTTCTTCTAATGTATGGGGAATTGACCTGTGCACTTTATTTTTCAAGTTCCCCCATAAATAATAGTCACATAGGCTATTGTTAGAAGAACTTAAAGACAGTATCACAAGAGAAATTAACTCTATCTCGGAAGCTGAACTTATGCGCGTGAAAGAAAATTTCTTAAAAAGTTGCCAGTGTTGTGTGGATGCAAGAGGAGATCATTTCCAACATCTCTTGTGATGAGATATGTGGTTATTTTCATTGTAATTCCAACTGTAAATGTGAGAAACTGAATCATTACACCGATCGCGGCTTTAATTGCATAGATATTTCACCCAATCGCTCGGGAGTTGGAACTGTGCCCGCTCCGATGCAGAAATCCGCATCATTGGCCTACTCTTGCGTGGGATTCACTGTAGTAATAATTTTAAGCTTGCACAGTGTTTTTAATGTACTTAGCATCAGCTGCTGTTAATACAAATGGACAATAAATGTGAGGAGAATACTGCTGTAACACATTCAAACAAATAACATTATGGGCAGAATGATGCAAATGCAATGCACACATTCACTTGACTTCTGAAAGTGAATGGAAAATAGTAAAACAAATACAATGAATTTTCTTATTACCAATACCAAATTTACCAGCTTTACCAGAATGATGGTTGTTTGCACTCAAGTCTAAGTTGATCCTCAAAAAAAAAAAAAAAAAAAAAAAAAAAAAAAAAAAAAAAAAAAAAAAAAAAAAAAAAAAAAAAAAACTTTATATGGTTTTAACATCAAGGTTATATCAAGTGTTAGGTTTTGTGGGCCTATCAGTAGGCCTTGCAACTATGATGTACATTTGTGTGTTATGACTAGGGCCCAGATTTTTAGGCTTTTATAAAAGGTATTTTAGCCTTTCATTTTCATGGAATACCGGTAGTCCTTTTTAGGTTTGAAACAAACAATTTTAGCCGTCTTAATAAAATATATACTGAACACTAATATTAACACCGAAAATTTTATTATAATTTCAACACAGTTATTCTAGTTTTTTTTTTTTTTTTTTTTTTTTTTTTTTTTTCAAAATAAACAAGTAACAACTCCTTATATCACCACTTGAAAAATAGCATAAACTATTGCGATATTTGAGGAGTTCAATTCCAAAAGGTCTCTTGTCCACAAATTTTCGAAACTAAGTTATGACAACCGCCATTTTCTTCACATCTCTTTGCATCTAAATACGGTGAAATTTTGCTTCAAAACTGCTTTTATACCAGAAAGAAACATACTTCAAATTGGCGTTTGTTTCCATAATGTATACATCATTTCAACGTTTTTTGCAATTTCCCAACATTTTTGTTAGATGGACAAGAGACCTTTTGGAAATAAGCTCCTCATTTACCCTTTAATGATACAATTATTCAATACTCCACTCAATTCACTTCTGATCTACAAATAAGCAGACTTGAGTGTCATGAATTTGTTCCTTTAATATTACCTTCTTTATCATTGGTCGGCAACTTGTTATTTTAAAGTTGAAACAACAATGGATTAGCTGCAGATTTCAAAGTATTACAGACGGCTCAAGTTTCATTTCCTGCAAGGGGTGGTATATTTTCGAGTTACAAAGACAAGCGATATATACATTGTTAATTTCAGTGCGTTTAAATTTATTTTTATTATGTCTTTTAGGTAGATTTCGAAGAAAAATCTACCTATTGCAATGGATACCATGTCATGATTTTCGAAAAATTCTTTCATATCTTTACGTTTCATGCTCCCCTAAGTACGAAACCACCGCCCGTTCAAAAAAATTTGTGATATTTATATATATATATATCTTTACACGCTAGCGGCCGTAAATTTGAAGATATTTGAACCAAATTTTAATATGTTATTTCTAGGCCCAATAGTTCGGACAAGTTCGTTAATGAGCAAAATTGGCCCAAGGGGGTGGTCGGGGGAGGGGGTTGAAATTTTTAGAAATGTATATCTCGGCCCCTATAAAGTATAGAGGGAAACTTTGTTTGGATAAATTAGAGTACTCCCTATGGAGTTCACAATGACACCAACGATTCGGGGGTTCGAGTGAGGGTGGGGGTGGGGGTGGGGGTGGGGGATGAAAATTCGAAACTTTTGAAATCACGTCTTGTGGGGTATCGTTGAAAAGCTCTTGATGAGTACTCTACAAATCAATAAATAGTTTCTTGATAGCTCTCATGTGACGCGAGATATTAATGTTTGAAAATAATAACACTTAAAAGAATTATTATAATATCATAATTTTGCCTTGTTTAGCGGCTTTGCTAATTTTATTCATTGCTGATCTTGTGCACGGCCTCCCAGAATATTATATCCTATTCTTGTTGTCAAAACAAATGATTGTAGGCTCTTCCTCTTTACTGCAGGTTTGCCATGCCAAGGCTAAAAAAGATGAGTGCTGCGAAGCGATAATAAATTAAACCAAAAGCACTTTGAAATCTACCTCAGCCTGTAGGCCTGCCTAAAGGGATTTTTTTTAAATCACATAGGCTATTTATTTTCCTTTGCATTAATTGGAAAATCTATTTAGAAATCATGTTTTTCAGCAAAGTCCTATTTAGCCCCTAGTTTTTCAGCAAAAGTCCTCTTTAGCCCCTAGTTTTTCAGCAAAAGCCCCCTTTAGCCCCTAGCTTTTTAGCAAAAGTCCTCCTTAGCCCCTTTTAGACCCTTCAGTCTGATTTAGCCCTTCTTAGGTTCTATAAGATACATATATTCGGAAGCAAGGGGCATGAAACGGAAAAGTACGTTAAAATTTCTAATTAGGAAGCTGGGGAAAAAATAGGTTCAAATCCAGGCCCTAGTTATGACTTTGATAATGTTAACTGTTTGTCTATTTTTATGATTATGATGATATGAAATATCGGCGATGAGTCATGGTAAGTAAATATCCAATCCAGCATTTGCCTTTATGACTGGTTGAAAAACTTGAGAAAACAAACTTCATCATCTTCATACAATATAGAGAATAAGTTTGAAAAGTATATATTCGATTATTATTACTAAAATCTCCTATCCAGAATCAGTCTAGTCCATTCTTGCAGGTTAAGAAGATCCAACTGTAATTTGATGTAAATAGGATTCAAATATACAATCCACTGTGCATATTTTGATGATGACAGAGACATGCAAGTACCTGGGACATGAAGTTTTGATATCTTATGCTTTAAAAGTTTTCATTTTTCTGTAGCACAGCCGTCACATTTGATTGGAAAAAATAAACAATGTTTAGATTGTAAAATTATAAACTTTTAAGCTGTTACAGTTACATGCTTCTTTTATAATGATTGTTTGTTATTTTATTTTCAGGAGACCCCATCAAATTCCATTCCCAGTTTTTAGTGATCTGTTTAGAAAGCAATGAGCCATTATCAGCAGCGGAGTTGGTGGCTATGGGAAGATTAGCACATTCTGTGAGAAAGACTGTGGCACTAGCAAGTTTGCTGAAAGAAGATGAGATTGCTGTGAGATACCAATCTATACAGTGGAGAGAAGACTTAAAATAAATTATTTACATGCTAAACTTAATAAACTAATTAATTTAATTTACTATATGAGTTGATATAAACACACTTTAATGCTTGACTTACCATATTTTAGTATGATGCATTTCAAGGAGCCTCATCCCCATTTTCAAACATTCCGTCAACTGCCAAATCCTTCTCAGGAAGATTCTTTTGCGCACCTGGTGGACTTTTTATGAACTTTCTTATTAAACTGTCTTCCTCTGTTATTTCAGGGCCGTAGAAAGAAAGCAGGGCCCCAGGGACAAATTTTCCCTGGCCCCCGTCAAATTTTAAATTCACTTCCTTACTTGCCCTTTATAATGTATGCAACAAAAATATTATGTAATGATATTACATAATTATTAAGTTCCAGAACGGTACTGGTACTTTATGACATTATCTGGTAGACAGGAAAATATCTGTCCGTCTGACTGTCTATCTGTGTGTCTGTAAGCGCGATAACTCAAATACGCTTTATCGGATTTTCATAAAACTTGGTATACCATTTATAACGCCCATGGGACGAAGCCTATTGATTTTGGACCAAATCGGTTAACTGATGCCGGGCATGAAACAGAAAAATACATTAAAATGTTCTAATTAGGAAAAATTTTATCTGTATGTACCAGTTTATTCTTTTGAAAATTATGATTTTAAACGCCGAACGTTAGTGAGGCCTACTATTGAGTCCAAAATGATTTCTGCTTCTACTTTTCAAAATAGCAATTTTTCTTCAAGAATAATCCGTTTCAGATATTAACTGGTTAATTCCATGTCACCGTTATACGACAGGACAATGCAGATAAAATAAACACATAAAACATAACTTAAGCTGTTTATTGACTTATAACCAGTGCTTTTTTTGTGACGGTACGCAACGGTACGCAGTACCGGCACCTTTTAAAAAAATAAAATTTGGATATTACTCAAAATATTTCTATCACAATTCCCATAAAGTTACGTTTTATTTAAAATCAAGTTTGTTTGCTGGTTTTGTTAGATTTCTACATACATAATAGCATACATACGAGCACATGATAGTTTCTGTTAATTGCCGTGGCTACTGGACTGCAAGAGGGTTGGGGTGGGTTTTTGCAGGCCTCAGCAAACTGCTTCTGTGGTCAAGGCCATTCTAACGGTATAAGAATTGCACCAAGTGCAGTTAATGCTAACGTCGTAACAAACAAGTAGTAAGTAGCTAACCAACATAGTTAATCAGGGATTAGTGCGTGTTTAAATTTAACTGCATTCGTTGCTTACATATAATTTTGTTTGTGTTGCACAGGCAAGTGAATTCATAATTGTTTAGTACGGTTGTAGGAACAAGGGGTGCACGTGATGGACGTGAAATGAGTAAAATAATTAATTATTTTGTTCCGGTGCGTAATAAAATAAAGCATGTCGATGTTTTTGAAGTATCTCATAAACCTTCCAACAGTGAATAAACTGAATCTGAAGAGTACGTCGGAAGTACCGGTAATTTTACTGCAATTCAAGGGAGAAACATTTCTGGCCATGATAGGCCCGATTCTTGGACATTAACTCAGAAAAATGTCTTCTGGGAGAAATGTGGGAGCTCCCGTGAAATTCAGTTAAAAAGTTTCTATGAGTACCGCCACCTTTTTAGTTAGAAAAAAAGCACTGCTTATAACCAATATTATTTTAAAGTAAATTCAGAAAGTAAAAACCTGGTCGGCCGGGCCTGATTACGCTCTTGAATTTTGCAATGTAAATTTTCTTCCAAATTTTCAGATCCTTTTGTTTACTTACTGACTGACTTTGAATGGGTTGAATAAAAAAATAATAGACAAAAAGATTTTCAAATTAAAAAAAAAGAAACAACTACACTTTGACCCATCAGTAACATCAGTACCATCCCTGTAACATTATTAATATTATTATTATTATTATTATTATTATTATTATTATTATTATTATTATTAATATTAATATTAATATCCTATTAAGATGCCTGTTATTTAATTTATAAAAATTGTTTGTAGCATCTTTAAGTAAATAAATGAAATGAAATATCTCAATTATTTTCATTTTCCTACTGAGCTATACTTCTATTAAATTGTCTAAGTTTGAATGTAAAAATAAGGGTGCAGCTAATACAGTATATATATACAGTTGAATATATATATATATATCGGAGTTCGTACAGGTCTTCTATTAGATTATATCTCAATTATTTTATATATATATATATTTTTTTTTTTTAAATAAAATTCCATTAAAGATAAGAAATCTTGAAAAAAAAAACAACTGTACAATATTCTATCTATTTGGTTCAAAAGCAAAGCGATATACACCGTAGAAGAATTTTTAGAGAGTAATATACCAGAAAATATTATGGATATAAATTTGTATTCTTAGCTTTTTTGTTATTATATAAAACTATCCAAAAACTGACGAAGCCTATTGTACAAATATATTGTATTTAAAGGTGAATAAAGATTTGATTTGATTTGATATATTCAGACAGCGTCTGCCTGAAGGATGCTTCCGACAATTTATCTTAATTTTGCAAATATATTGTCGTGGCTTACGAAAAATTATCGTTTTTTGAAGGATACTTGAGTTCTTAAAATGTTCATGCATGTGTCAGCACAGTCTGTCAGACTTTCCGAAAGACTCTTTCCCGAGAGTGATTTCTCAATGGAAACCAGGTTATTCAATGCTGCCATCTGAGGAGCGATTTTCAGCGTATACTTCCGCTGCTTCCGTTCACGTTCTTTCGTGTGGAAATATGGCGGATACGTAAGTACATGTGGATCAGAATATTATCCAAAATCATCTCTTAATTTCATTTTAGTTTGTATTTTTACGTATTTCAGATATGTAAAGAACAATAACCTATATGTTAATTCGCATTTTAATTTGACTTGTCCGTGAATGATGCACATCGGTACTGGTATTGTGTCTTTGTTGACGTACCCGGTTTTGGTGCTCTTGATCTTGCTTTAAATTAAATTTAAACGGGAAGGAGAGTGAGATTGGCGGTTGTTATAGGGTAATGTCTTCAATTATAATGGCACCAAGATATATTTTTAAAAAAGTTCTGTGGTTTAATTTGGCTATTGTTTGTTATTTTGGTATGCCTATGTTTTTTTTGCCTAATGGCATATTTTATCTTGTTTTTAATTTTATGTACCTAGTCCACTGTCCCTCGTATTTTTACTTTAGTAAGGAAAGAAATGTATTTGAATTGCAGTCAGCCAAAGCAGGCTGCCCAGTCAAAGGAGGCTGCTCAGCCAAAGGAGGCTGCCCAGCCGAAGGAGAAGACCGAAAAGGCCACCCCCACTAAATCTAAAAAACCACAAAAACAAGAGAGGACTACTGGAAGGAAGAAAGGCCTTGGCAAGAAGACGGACCTTTCTGGCAAGAAGAAGCTACCAGCAGTTCCAGAATCTGTTCTGAAAAGCCGTAAACGAAAGATTGTATCAAAGGCAACCCAAGCAAAGCTTTTGTTCAAGGTACGGTAGGCTACATTAAAGATAATGGGGTAAAATCCTGTATCAACTCCCCCATATTTTAACACTATATTATCTCCATTAAACACGGATTTCAACACGTATCATTCTCGGGAGAGATGTCTTCACGAGTGATTTAGTCCAACCCGCCTGCCCTAATTTAGTACACTTTCTTTTATAGTATGAAATGGCAAAAAGTAGCAATATTTCTGCCATATTAATTGTACAGATCTCATGATTGGACGTTGCCTGTGACGTCGTTTAGCAATGAACTGTGACCAACATAACAAAAAGCAGACAATTCGATATGTTACTACAACTAACAAGTTTGTGCTCCGCTTAACTCTGCGGTTAGTATTATGGGCAAAGTCGCAATGTAGGGGCCCACCTCGCGATTTGCACAGGTTTCCACGGACGGGTGATTTTTTTTGTTTTCCAGCGAGGCACGTTGACCTACATGGCTCTTCTTGTACATTGCTGAATTCTCCCGAATTTCTAGTTTAGTGGCAGTTAGGTTAGGAACGGTGTTACTAATTAGTGACAGGTTCTGTTAGGTTGTGAAAAGTCATATTAATTTAGTAGGGCATTCTGAATTTTCCCGAAATTAGTAATTAGTGACAGGTTCTGTTAGGTTGGTGAACATATTTCCCAGAATTCTACGTGGTCTGCTGGTGAGACGTCACACCTGTAACGGCCAATCACGAGTTTATACATAAAAATATGGCGGCATTCACAGCATTTTTCGCTAGTTCATGTTATAAAAGAAAGTGTAACGTTTAGGGTGGGCGGGTTGGACACAAACACTCGTCGAGGCAACATCATTTCTCCTGAGAACAATCTATAACATAATACGTGTGACATTAGGTGTTTTATGACAAGAAAATTGGTTTTGAAAGTGGGCCCCCTACAATGCGACTTTACCGTATTATGCATTATTTAGAATTTCTGTACAAAATTTGTTAAGAAATATTAGGTAGGCCTACACAGTTAGCAAAACAAATGGAGTAGGAAGAAAGCTGAGCTGCAACAATCATAGTTGTTCGCGCTGGCCCAGTTGAAAACAAATAAATCGATGGGGAGAGTTGTTATTGGATTATGCCGATAACGGTTTACATTTCATTCCAGTACTTGCATAGCCTGTAAATTTAATATAACTGCATAAAGAAAGTGGAAAATTGTTACAATAGCCTAATGCCAGCACAATTTTCATTTTGTGCAAAGGTAGTCTTTGAATATACCGTTTTTACTGTCTCTCTCACACTCCTGTCTAGCAATGAATATTTCTTGTAAAGGGAAAAAAATTATTAGGTCATGCACTAGGCTCCTCCCACTCCCACCAACTAAAACTGCAGCTACCGTACTAGGTGTGTGTGTATTTGAACTACTACCAACGCCATCTACTGTGGGAAAGGTAAAACTGGGAAAAATTAAAATACTTTATTTCTCCTTTATTCTCTTTCTCTACCATTTCCCACTCCCTCCCTCCCTTTCTCTTGCCCTACCTACCTATGTGGGACCTATTCCTAACCGTAAATTTTGGATCAACCGGGATTCAAACTCATGACCACTAGCACCGTAACCAATAGCCTTAATCACTACACCACAAGTGATTGGCGAGTGGTGAAGGGAAAATTAATCTCTTTTAAGATTAGAGAGCATTATTAGTAGGCCTACATAGGAAATAACCGTTTTGGTGCAATGTTCATTTTCGGAATATTTTTATTTTGTGTACTTTTGATATGGTGCAAGGGCCATTTTCGTAATGCTGTGATTTTGTATTTTTTTATGGGTGTACGATGAAGAGTAGGCTACAATATTGAGGTGCGTGTGCAAGGCTCGGAAGCGAGGGGATGCAGCCAGCGGACAGAGCTTGGCTGGTGCACGACCTAAAGTTGTCTTTTGCCCTTGTAAATATTACAAGTATGGAACGATAACCTGTTACAATAATAAATAAAACAAGGTATCACTTATTGTCTCATTAACACTAACAGTTGGTTATATAAGCATTGGGGGGGGGGGGGGGGGGAACAAAAATAAGATGCAAAAAAATAGTAATTTGAATGATCAAGTTATTTACAGAGTCTTACAAGAGCTTGAATCAGATGCAAGAAACAGTAAATTTAATGATCGAGGTAGAGAAGCAGAACATAAGCTTGGGATTATGAAAGGAGTTTTTGTGAATTTAATACATTCTAATTTAGTAGTGAATAATTAAAATCGCTCCTGTTTTGACTGGTGGTGTACTCACGAAACGGAAAACAGTTGAGGGATGCAGCAGTGTGAGAGAGAATTCCATTCAATTGGAAAGAAGCCGGTAGCACTGGCATGCATTCACTTGGAGGGGGGGGGGGGATCGAAGATCTGCTATGGGCCCACAACTCACTATCGAGATTAGAGTGGAAAGGAGGGGTTTAGGATGGGGATTATATGCATAAATAGTGAGACATCTAGTCAGTGTCTGTAAAACACTGCCAACACGTTCGTAGCAAATAAGTTGCCTCCTGATGATGATGATCATAATGATAATAATAATAATAGATTTTATTGCCATTAAGTCTTTTTGACCATAGACAAAGGATCTACAGAACGATATATCTACATCTACATAAACTTATTCTATTGTAGATAAAATGATGTGCCATGGTAATTAAGTACACTGTATAATAAATTGATTCCTGTCATGCACATTGCAATTAAGATGAGATAAACTCTCAGCATCACACTACAAAATTAAAATAAAAAAATTCCTTCAATTCATAAAATGGATGATTAACTAACCATTTGTACATTTTTTTTTTTTTTTAAATGGTAAAGTTATAGCCTATCTGAATTTTGTAACTAAGGAGGAAGCTTATTAAATAATTTATGCCCCGTAGGCCTAATCTCATAACTATTGACTGACTTTGATTCTATGATGAAGTATACCGGTATATTCATTAATTACAATGGACAATTTTTAAGCACTTGTAGCTCTACTTATGTCACAATTTTCGGAGTCCGAAAATTGTGACGTAAGTAGAGCTACAAGTGTTTAAAAATTGTCCATTGTAATTAATGAATCAATAGCTTTACTGTTTATACCACTTCTCCCGTTTTATATATTTATTATACCGGTATATATTTGTCTGTTAAGTTATCGTAAAGAATATTGTAGATTTCTATTCGACATTCTAATTACCGGTACTCCTGAGTGAAGGCTCTAAAAATACGTTTGTAAAATATTGTAGCCTATATTATTTTAAAAAATTTTAAGTGATAGTATAATCATAATAAGGCTACCGGTATTGACAGTTTTCAGAATTTTGAAAATTATATATGCAAGTGTCTTCTCACTAAATTGCAGTGTAGCATTTGTCAAATGGGAGTTTCCTATTATGGACAGCTCACTTTTTGTCATTTTATTATAATTCTCACAAGAAGGCTATTGAAATTTCTAAGATTTTATTGTAACATAACGTAGGCAGGAAAAAGTAAAGTTTACATTCCTTCACGTTATTATATTTCAGAAAAAGAAAGAATATATTGCAAAGAGGAAACAGATCTTCAAGAGAGCAGAACAGTATGTAAAAGAATACCATAGTCTTGAAAGAAGTGAAATACGATTGGCACGCCAGGCAAGAAACCGTGGCAATTACTACATTCCAGGAGAGGCTCGTCTGGCTTTTGTCATCCGTATTAGAGGGTAAGTTTGTTGTAACAAAATTGGTGTATAGTAGAACCACAGTATAGTATAACAGTAGCGAAGCTCCATACAGTTTTTTTCAACCGGCGCGACGGCAGCGCTCGTAGCGGTGAGCAAGATCCACACAATATGCATGCATTGTTGCTTATGTAAAATGTCAACAATATTTTATGGAAATGCTTGTGGTGCTAAAAATTGCACCAACAGCCAAAGGAATTCTCCCGATTTGTCTTTCTTCAGGTTCCCTAAAGATCCTGAGAGGTAAGCAAAAACAGTTATTTGTGAAATTAAATTGCAAATTTGTGATTATCATGCTTGCATCCATACTAGTGCATTTACTCCTATTTCTTTTAATTTTAGGAGCAGAAAATGGCTTGTAAATGCTATATACAATTAATTATTTTTATATGTATATCATAAATGAAAATCCTAACGATGCAAAGGTTTCTAAATATATAGGCCTCTTTACAAATACCCCACCTGACCCTACTAATTTTGAAAATGTTTTAACACGAGGTTATGTTAGGCCTATATAATTGAATTTAACAAAATTAAACTGTCGAGAATACAGATAACGTGTTTAATCCTTTACTTTTTAATAATTTATCGTGTTTAACAAAATTAAGAAAAAGACAAAAGTGTTTTGCTATTGCATCTGATACTGACCATAGGCCTATCGTGCTATATGCCTATAGAACTTTACTTTCCCCCCTAATTTCTGAACTAGTACTACTACATGCTTATTGAAATTATTAAGTTTTCTTATTTGTCAGAATTTTCAGTGTAAGTACAGTATATGTTAGTAGTAGGTCAATTAAATTCTTGAAGATGTAGGGATGTAGCTTATATGGTGGATGGAAACCGGTCTGATACTTTATAAGATATACAATGTCATCGATCTTGAAACTACAACTTCTTTACATTACCATAAAGTCTATGATTTGGTGAGTTCACCAGTATGCCTTTCCGGTAATAATCTCGTTCTGGTAATTTTAAAAATAAGAAGAAATACAGCCATATATTCGTATCTTTTCAATGCTGGAAATGGCTGTTTGCTAGTTCCGTCTTGCTGACCGCTTGGGGTGCTAGTGTCGCACGATCTGTCAAAAGGATGCATTTTCCTTTCATTAGAGCTTCGCTACTGTTATACTATACTGTGGTAGAACCCCGTAATTCGAGCTAATTGGGGCTTGGGCTACCTCGAATTACAAAAAACTTGGATTATACGGAAATATCACTAAATGAATGGGTAAATCATAAATAAATGTTTAATGAGCACAATAATGGTTTAAAAAATAAATAAACAATATAGTAGGCCTACATAGTAGGCCTGTGTTACACCTGTATGTATATTGGCAAATATTTCCAATTTGCTACATCGGCATCCTTTAAGGATTAAGTCACTGTCTGACCCTTAATGGAGTGGAACGGGAAAGCGGCGCTACTAGGAAAACACATTTAATTACCATTGTCGCTGAGTAGGGATTACTGTAACAATACAACTTATTCTTTTCTGAAAGGATGGTATGCACTGTACAATTGATGACACAAAGTCCCGACAAAGAAAGATCGAACCTAACGGTTTCTGCCAATCTGTAATAGAAATGCATTAGCAGTCTGAAGCAAAGACCATTTCTGTGTATTATGAACGAAGCCCTTAAGTGAGACAGTTTTACCTGCATTTTTGTACATGGAAAAATTGAAAGAAAGCTCAAAATGTAACACATTCGGAAGTGCGTAAAACTTAGATGCGGACACCGTATAAAAACGGGATCTTACTCTAGTTTTATAGATAATTGTAATTTTCTTAAGACCAGCTCGAATTACACGGAACCTTGAAATACCGGGGCTCGAATTACCGAGGCTCTACTGTACTGTAGTTTTCCAGTTGGTGCTGGAAGTATTTCAAAACTTAACAAAACAAATTCTGTGAACAGTAAAAGGTGATGATAAGAATTATTTCAGTGATTTCTTACATTCTTTTAACGACAATACACTTTTTCAGAAGCTTATATGATTAATTACAAATTTTAAAAAATAGGATCTTTTACGGGTTGCAGTTAAAAAAAATTGTATTTATCAGAAATCTCAGGTTGAAATTTTCTCTCCTGCCCCAAATGTTTCATATTATTACTTTTATTATGTTTACCTAATGTGGAATAGGTCTATCATTCCTTATATCAGCGGTAACTAGAAGTTCCACAACATGATGTATAATTACAATTAAAAATGATTGAGGCTTAATTTTAATAAAAGACATGATTTAAGTATTCAGTGAATGAGCTAATAACTTTGTACTTATTTTGCAGTATTAACCAAGTTGCTCCTAAAGTCCGGAAAGTTCTGCAGCTGTTCAGGTTAAAGCAGATCAACAATGGTGTGTTCATCAAATTGAACAAGGTAAAAAATGTTGTGTCCTACTGGATTATCCTGGTAATGTGTACATAAATATTTAAACAAAGATTAAAACTGTGTAGTACATATATCGGTCTGTTGCAATCTTGGTCAAAATTATTATTGATTTCAAAAATATTTTATTCAAAGTAAAGATCAATTTTATACTTCAGCTTGTACAGGAAATTAGCAGGTTATAGTGATCCACCTAGAATGCTGTAATTTGGACTCCATTATGCCAGCACTACTTTGAATCTATTTCGAAAATACAGGATTTTAATTGTTAAATATTGGTGATTCTCTTTATAGGTACTTTAATTAACATTTGGCATGGATGTCCACTTAATGTAGGCCTCAAGATTGTGAGAAATATGTATAAATATGTTTTCTTAAGATTAGGCTATATTATGATCTTAACCTAGTTCAAAATCACTTTGAGTTATCAAACAATCATACTAAAGAAAAATTATGTAAGAATGTAATGTTGGCTGTACAGCAAACTTTCTCAATTATCCATGGGCTGTTGATCCGGTTTAAGAATTATTCGTGTGCAAAAATTTGAATTTCCCACACCTTATTTCATCAGATTTTGAATTCCCCACACTTAATTTCATCGTATATGTATGATATGGTGACAAAATGTGGGAAATTCAAAATCTCCCGTCCAGTTTGGATTATCTGTTCCCCCCCCCCGTGTCACGGTCCCAATTAACATTTAAAATTGAGAGTTTGCTGTAATTCTATGTAACTAAAGTACATGAAAGCATCTTTATTACTGGTAATTTGGAATTTTCAGGCAACAATCAACATGCTGCGTATCTGTGAACCCTATGTGACTTGGGGATATCCTAACCTTAAGAGTGTTAGAGAACTGATTTACAAGAGAGGTTTTGCCAAAGTCCGTGGACAGCGGTTGGCTATTACTTCCAATGAAATCATTGAGAAGAAACTGTGTAAGTATAAATAGACCCTGTGAATAATCACAATCTGAAGTATAAAGAGACAAATGGGAGCGATCATGATCTGAAGTCAGCATTTTAATTTAATTTTTTTCTGATCAGATCTTTGAATCTTGTAATTTAGTTACTCTAATATCAAAAGTTTGTTGTTATAGCCAGGATTTAAACTCCTCGTAATATAATATGAAAGACTTAGCAAAAAAAAAAAAAAATTTCAGATTATTATACATATACTGTATTATAATATTAATGTATTATAATATTAATGCAAATTATTCTCTGTTTCAGCGAAATGCAACATCATCTGTGTTGAGGATCTGATCCATGAGATCTTCACTGTGGGAAATAAGTTCAAGTATGCTTCCAACTTCCTCTGGCCATTCAAGGTAAGGAATATGGAATTTGAATGTTGTATTTATATACGTTGATACTGTTGAAATACTGAGCAAAGAATTGTACATGCTGTCAAGAATTCCGAGATGATCCAGGGGTAAGTTAAAATCAATCAGAAATAAAAACACTTGTTGCTCCACTTACATAAAGTGGAGCAACAAGTGTTTTTATTTCTGATTGATTTTAACTTATTGACATGCTCTACTGTATACAAATTGCTTCATTTTGTTTTATTGATCCAGGGGTGTTTGAAAGAATTCCAAACTCACTGCAGAGACGAGTGCAGTATTGTATCCAGGTGCAAGTACAACACTTTGAACACCTCCTTTAACGGGAAGAGTGTACAATATTAATGACATGTAACACACTAAGTATTCCTTGTTAAGTTAAACTATGAGAGAATTGTGAGGCAACTTAGACTGGCAATTACATGAAAAGTCTACTTTTCAAATTCATTTGTACTAATTAGGACAATGTTTCGTAAGTCAGTAGTAGTTCATAACCACACATTGACAATAGTAAATCTTGTACATGGGTTGTTTTTGGACCCATGTTTGATGGAACCTTTTGCTTCTGTTATCGTATACTTTCAACCGTTTCAATTTATATATATATAAATTCACACATGTTATTGTTTACTCTAACTAGATTTTGTAACCTCGTGTTTCCACACTGAGTAGACGAGTAGCTGTCACATGACATTCTTAGATTTTGATTGGCTGAGGTAACTAGCTGATGGTGCGGTAAAAATAAAGAGCATGGGTTGAGCTATCAGCAAACTTTTCCCCCTAACACAAGGAAGCCACCTGGGTATGTAATGAAAAACCCTACTATATCAGTAATCTTTTAAACACTGACAAGGTGTCTCATAAACAGCTGGCACCAAATGTTGATACAACTAAAGAAGAAAAAATAACATAACCATAGTTAATCCGCCTAATAATAATCAAAAGCAGGCTGTATTAGTTGATGTTAGAAAGGTGATGTTAATTTTTTAATGTGTTTTTCCATAATAAATTGAAAATATTTTAGCACGTCCAACAAGTCCATGGTGATAGTAGTGTAACATAAACTCTCACCTTCCATCTTGTTGAAAATAAAACAATTAACGCCCCAATAAAGTCTTCCCATTTTATTTATAGGATTACTTTTTGGAGGTGTTAAGACATGCTTAATAAAATTTAAGCTATATTTTAATTCTTTCATATATTACAGTTTATAATTTTTAATAAAATTAATATTTGTTTTTTTTTTTTTTTCAGCTTAACACACCAACAGGTGGATGGCGCAAGAAGACAAACCACTATGTTGAAGGCGGAGATTTTGGAAACAGAGAAGATAAAATTAATGAACTCTTAAGAAGAATGGTGTAAGAACTGACAATGGTACAGTGTTTATTCTGTTGTCGCCTGTAAATTTTGACATTAAATTCATAAAGGAAGACAAAGTGTATTAATTTGACTTACTGCATTTGCTGTCTATGTTGAGCATATTAACTTTAAACTGGAATTTAATTCACTTAGAATGGGAAGACACAATGAAGTGAAATAATATTAAACACTAATTAAGTGGAGGGAAAGGAAATAGACATTAAATCCATGTCTGGGATATTAATACAAGTAAGAATCAGTTTGAAAAATTTTATGTCATAACCGGGATTTGAACACAGATCTTCGGCTTAACGCGCCGATGCTCTACCATTGAGCTACTATGACAACATGCCAGTATGACATCAAATTCCTCAACTGATTCAGAAGACAAGGCAGACCACGGGAGGTTTCTCCGTTGAGAACACGCATCCAATGGCGTCCTACATTTGTAGGTACTTTGAAGCCAAGTTATTATTTATATACTATTAATTAAGTGGAGGGAAAGGAAATAGACATTAAATCCATGTCTGGGATATTAATACAAGTAAGAATCAGTTTGAAAAATTTTATGTCATAACCGGGATTTGAACACGGATCTTCGGCTTATTATTTATATTTTTATTATTTATATACTATTAATTAAGGGGAGGGAAAGGAAATAGACATTAAATCCATGTCTGGAATATTAATACAAGTAAGAATCAGTTTGAAAAATTTTATGTCATAACCGGGATTTGAACACGGATCTTCGGCTTAACGCGCCGATGCTCTACCATTGAGCCACCATGACAACATGCCAGTATGACATCAAATTCCTTAACTGATTCAGAAGACAAGGCATAAATAATAACTTGGCTTCAAAGTACCTACAAATGTAGGACGCCATTGGATGCGTGTTCTCAACGGAGAAACCTCCCGTGGTCTGCCTTGTCTTCTGAATCAGTTGAGGAATTTGATGTCATACTGGTATGTTGTCATGGTAGCTCAATGGTAGAGCATCGGCGCGTTAAGCCGAAGATCCGTGTTCAAATCCCGGTTATGACATAAAATTTTTCAAACTGATTCTTACTTGTATTAATATTAAACACATTATCTTCAAGAGCACTCTCTACTTCATTGAATTGACTACTTACTAGTTAGCCGGCTAACCTCCAAAATTTCGACATCCCGGAGGAGAACAAATTGGGGCTGATCGGAAAATTCGTGAAACCACCGCAGCACCATCAAGTGGTACAGGATGAAAGTTCAGCAGTGGGACATAGTCTGACGATGGGTGGAATGTCCACCTGAAAGCCAGCTAACTAGTAAGTAGTCAATTTAATGAAGTAGAGAGTGCTCTTGAAGATAATGTGTTTAATTTAAACTGGAACCTCAAAATTTATTATAACAGAACAAATACAAAGGCTTATGGTCTACAATCAAGGGAACCAATGGAGCTAACAAGGCTGTTGTAGGCCTAAATTAGAGTTTTTTGGGTCAGGGAATTTGAATATGAGGCAGTTTTTTTTTCTCAAGTTGGGGCACTCATTGTGAAATCCATCTCAAAATCAGATTAGTAGCTTCTAATTTTTATGAAATGTTTGCATGTAAAAGTAATATTCATGTATCTATGGCTTGCTTTAATTACTAAGTCTAACATAATTAAGATAAAATTATGTAAATAATGAAAACACTGCATAATGAAGATCTTCATATCCTGTACTCTTCACCAAGTATAGTAAGGGTACCATAATTGAATCACAGAGGATGAAATGGGCTGGACATGTGCTCATAGGGGAGGAAAGATATATATCAGAAATACTGACTGGGAGATCCGAAAAGAAGAGACCACTTGGGAGACCTAGATATAGGTGGGAGGACGATATTAGAATATATATTTAAGGGAAGTAGGTTTTGTGTGGGATGTTTGAATGGAGTTAGCCTAGAATAAGGTTCGATAGTGGGGTCATGTGAGTGTGGCAGAACCTCCAGTTACATAAAATGACAATATCCCATTAGCTTGCTTAGGAATTATCTTTTGCCATCAAGTTTGTAATTTATGTAAAACTATGACAGTGTTAATAATGTTTTAATGCTATTAAGTAAATTATTTGAATTAGAAGCGTGCAAAGCCACAAGCACCTGTTAATAATTAATAAATTCTTAAAGAATTTAAGGTGTTGTGAATAATTTGTTAATAGTTGGACAGAATTTTTAAACACAAATTAATTCAGATTGCATTTGGGAACAGTAGAATCATCCTAGGGACATCAAAATACTCATAAATGAAAATCATGGCCTCAAAAGTCTTACTATCAATAAGTTTTATTAGGACATAGTAGATGTTGAGTGAACTTCAGATAAAAGTTGTGAAAGTTTCAAATTCTCAATTTTAAAATATGGAAATTAGGAAACTGACCAGCATATCTTTACTTTTAGGTAGGCAAGTATCTGTTCTACTTTGTGTAATGTGGAAGAGCACAAAAGTGTATTCTTATATCTTTTCTTGATGAATAATATTGTAGTGACCATTATGGCTGAGTACTGGTACACCATTTTTATGTTAAACATTTCCAGTGTTCAAAATGAACATATTAGGCCTATAGAAAAGTGTTGGTACTGCTTCAGGGGTGTAACTATTTGCAGCTGGGCCCCTAGCAAAAATATTTTAGGCTCCCAATTACTTCTTAATGTACACAGAAAAACATTCTTGTTCAATATGTGTTCCTAAAAGTGAGTTGTTTTAAAAAGTTATTAATTAGATACTAGTACTTGTATTTTATCCTCCCAACCCCTACATTTATATATATTTTTTGAAGTCATAGCCAAGATTTACAACTCAGCAAAATTAAAATTAAATTACAGGTATTTCTTTTCAGAAAAATTGCAAACAGGAATGTCTCAAACTTTTACAAATGTTTTCATACCTATTTTCATATCAAGTTACTTTTGCCTTCTGACTTTTTTAGAGGAAAATATCCAATTACTGTATGTAACTCAAGTTCTCCTGCCTTTTCAAATTCAATACTCAACACAATGTGTGCACTAAGCCTTTGTTGACTTGCATTTCTTAAATACCAGTACCGTTCTTGATTGAATTCAACTTGTTTTTAAGTTTCAGCAATAGGTCTGGCAAGCTTGGTGCCAGATGCAAATACATATTAGATTTATGCCTGATTCAAAATACCCGAAAATTCTCAACAATTGCCCCCCCCCCCCCCCAGGTGCAGGGTCTGCACTGTACTGCAACCTGGTGGGTATCTAGCATTATCTAGTAGTAATTACAAAGCTGTGGATATTGTTTCCTTCTATTATTAGGCTATTGATATTATTATTATTATTGTTATTACTACAGTGAGATTTGAGTTGGAGAATGGAATACATTTTATATTGAAAGGAGAAGAGTTTTACCTCAGTCATGAATTCAATTCAGTTGCTTCAATACTCATACCGTAACGCTACATATTATGAAATGCGTTAGCAAGCCTATTTCATGATGCGTGATACTTTCTAGTTTAGGAGCTTCAATAATATTTGCACTTGGTATTATTGGGGTGGATTTGCTTTTTTAATATGTGGTAAATAGTGTCATAGCCAAACATCTTTAGAACATGTGTCTTCCCCGTTCGAATACAACAGTTAAGCAAAGGCCTATGTTTTGTTTGATGTTTAAGGTATGGACAGCTGAGAAACCTCAAATGAGATTGAACTTAGAAAGCAACATTAACAATGACAGTTAATTTGAAACGCGGTTGTTCAGAATTCTATGACTTTTCAAAGGGAAGCAAACTGCTACTGAATCAGATTCATTTGGCTTTAAGAATGAATGTTAGAAACCTCTGTAGTTACAGATGTAAGCATTGTGCCCTCTAGTAACCATTAAGAATATTATTATACAAGGATTGTTCAGAAAGTAAAGAATGATTTGGCGTATTAAATAACAAAAGATAACACAAAACTTTATTTACAAAGATACAGTACTTTACTCATTTCTCAATGCAATCACCATTGCTGTCAAGGCATTTATTGTAAGATGGCACCAGTTTTTCAATGCCCATGTTATACTCTTTTACCACCAAAGACCTGAGCCAGGATGTCACTGCCGCTTTGAGGCTTTTATCAGTTGGGAACTCTCCTCCAACCAAAACGTCCTTTAGTTTCAGAAAAAAGTTAAAATCACTGGGTGCCAAGTCAGGGCTATAAGGAGGATATTCAAAAAATATTCCAATTAAAACACTGAAGTGGTGCCTGTGTTTGAGCAGCCAAATGCGGCTGAGCAATGTCGTGAATGAAAAACAAATTTTTAGACAACTTTCCACATCTCTTGATTTGGATAGTGTGTTGTAGGCATTTAAGAATTGTTTATTTCTTGTCTTCTTGGCAGAATCTCCAGGCTCAGTTCCTTGGCATTACAAGAGTGTAACGTCAACATTGAAAAACTGGTACCACGTTACAATAAATGGGTGATTAAGTTGAGAATAGAGTAAGGTATTGCATCTTTGTAAATGAAGTTTGCGTAGATATTTTCATTATTATTTAGTTATGCCAAATCATTTTTACCCTCTGGATGACCCTCATACAGTAACTTACTGGTACCTCAACTATGAATGTACCAATATTTTAGATTATGTTTATATTATATTATATACCAGAGGAACAGTTCGGTTTCACCAAGGGGAAGTTCACTCTGCACGCGATCGAATACCTACAAAAGAGAAAGAGGAAGCATTAAAAAAAACGAAAGGTAAAATACATGCAGTGTTCGTAGACTGTAAAAAAGCCTTTGATCTAGTGAACAGATCCATGTTGGTAGAAAAATTGGAAACCGTAACTGGGAAGAACTATATCACAAGACCACTAAGGGATATTCTGGGAAATAATCATGTGCAAATTGATGACAACATTACCAAATCGCAACCTCTGGAGCAAACAAACAGAATTTTACAAGGTGATCCACTCAGCCCCTTACTGTTCATAATAGCAACAGTGGATATAACCGCAACCACTAAAACAGACAGTGTCCAATTCTATGCCTATGCAGATGGTATACTATACTCCGAAGACATAGAACTGCAAAAAGCATATGATAGACTGAAGGAATGGGCAGACAAAAATGAGTTTCAGATTAACAGACAGAAAACAGTCACAATGACCTTTAAGAAGGGTGGCAGAGCAGCAGCAAAGGACATAATAAAGCATGGCGTTGAACAATTAATGAAAGTATCACCCTTTTATATTGAAAACGTGAGGTGTCAGATGCTATTGAGACCAATGACAGTATACAAGACCCTACATAAGGAGCTGGAATCAAAGAGAGCAGAAATTTGGCAAACGTTTTATTCAACAGATGCCATGATTAATGAAGAATGGAAGAAGCCCAACTATGAACTGAGACATTTGATGACCCGACTTATTGCGGTCCATGGGTTTCACCATAGATTATGTAATATCTACAGCTTTCACGAACCAGACGAAAGATGCATGTGCAAATTATGTGGAAATACATGTGAAAGATACCATGTACTAGATTGCAAATCAAGAACACTCTCCCTGAGGAATCATAAAACGCAATCCTTTCTATGCACATTGTGCGCTCTTCTATATTATTATATTATATTATCATTTGTTGTCTTTTATTCAGTTCATCGGAAAATTTAATCTGAGAAATTACTGTGCATTGTTGCATGCCGGATGGAGAGCAATTTTACAATGGTCCCAGTTTCGACTCAGAAATATTAGGTTTGTTCGCAAAGCAGTCAGAAACCAGGAACAAATCGTTCGCGCATGCGCTCTTTCTCCACCCGCGTTCGCAAAGCGAGAATCCGTGATTCTGATTTCAATCTTCTGTTCGCAAAGCTCTCACGGACAGTTTCTGTACTATAAGAAAAATTTGCAGGCTCTACCATGAATTGTTATCAGAGGCATGCGCAGTAACCTATTTTCACGCGCCTGACTCCTCCCTCCAAATCCTTGCTCCAGATTTATAAGCATAGGCTACTTATATGGATGAATAATGGAAGATAATTAAACGTTTCCCAAAATATAGTTTATATTGCCGATGTATATTGCATGTATAACATGTTAAAGGGAAATATATATTTTATTTGCATATCATATCGATTAAACGCAGAAACTATCGATTCCAAATTCTTCTAACCGTTCGCAAAGTGCAAATCACGGGTAAGTTACAGACTGGACATGCGCAGTACAACCAATTCTCAAGCAGTCACGGATTTGCTTTGCGAACAAACCTATTGTCATCTTAAATAATCACAACTTGCATTGTTTCATTGTTACTGTAGGCAAAAATGAGGGGTCGGTTATTCACCAATGAAGAAATGGAAGAGGTTAAACATTAGGAAATTTTGACAGCAGACTCTCCCTTTTGTTTTTGTATGCTATGTATGACTTTGGACCAACAGCTTTAATTAAAGATTTATTCTGTTTTTGAACTGCATCAAAAGGCAGTTATTAACATTCTACTGCCCTTCTGAAGCTGGTTTTTATGCTTGAAGAAAGAAATTAAAACCAACAGATGGGTTTGAACCTGCATCCAAATGGCATTGGCAAGTATACTAATCACTTCAATTAAGGGGCCCTTTCCACCCCCTTTCCCACCAATGTCATTAATTCCATTACATGAAAGATGGTTGGCATTCCTGTTTACCACTTTTTTCAATATTGGCAGTATTTACATTGTTCAAATAACCATCATGACAAGGGAATTCGTCTGCCTCTGTGTATTTTGATATCTCGTCAAAGAATATTTTTAGGTTATGATAATGGCATTAGTGGGCAAAAACCATCTATATCACCAAATCTGGAAGCTAGGTAGTAAGTCACCAGTGGAAGATAGAAGCATATCCCTGTTACAAAGAAGTCTACTTGGAAGAAAACTCACGAGTGCAAGTTGTCACACTTCCAGTTCCGAAAATGGTTAGTGATATTTCAATAACATAAGATCTGCATCGTGAGACGGAAAGCCTACATCGTTTAGACTTTTCTTGTATTCATAGGCTTGCTACAAAAATTATTTAAGTTAGGCTAGGTTATCATGATTTCTTATAGGTTATATTCGGCATTCCTATTTTCTTCCCCTTTCATGAGTACACTATGTAAAATGTCCTATTTCAAAGATTGTGAGGTAATGCGAGATATTTTGTGGGTAACTAGAAGTACAGAGTGGAAAAGCTATCGAGGGTATTTAGCTGGCTCATAAATTATGTTAGCAAGTTTCTACATTTTGGCTTGCAGCTGTGGCAGATATGCTGATATCTTCATAGGTGCTGGGTAATGGCGTGGAGTGTTCTAGTTCATTTCTGCCCACAGTCTGTAACTTATAGTGATTCCCTGAGGAGCTCTGTTCTTAACCATGGAGTCAGATCACATTAGGTTTGTTCGCAAAGCAGATCCATGACTGCTTGAGAATTTGTTGTAAGTTACTGCGCATGTCCAGTCTGTAACTTAACCGTGATTTGCACTTTGCGAACAGTTACAAGAATTTGAAATCGATAGTTTCTGTGTTTAATCGATATGATATGCAAATAAAATATGTATTTCCCTTTAACATGTTATACATGCAATATAACTTACATCGGCAATATAAACTATATTTTGGGAAACTTTTAATTATCTTCCATTATACATATAAACAGCCTATGCTTATAAATCTGGCGCAAGGTTATTGGAGGGAGGAGTCAGGCACGTGAAAATAGGTTACTGCGCATGTCTCCGATAACAATTCATGGTAGAGCCTGCAAACTTTTCTTATAGTACAGAAACTGTCCGTGAGAACTCATCAAACAGAAGATTGAAATCAGAATCACGGATTCTTGCTTTGAGAACGCGTGTGGAGAAAGAGCGCATGCACGAACGATGTGTTTCTGGTGTCTGACTGCTTTGCAAACAAACCTATTGCATTGCATTTAGTAGGCCTACTGTACAGTATAGGCCACCACATCTTACTGATCTTGAGACTTTTAGCATAATTCCGATAGAGTTTGAAAACTGTATAATGGGATCCCCTTTAATGTTTAGGACTATTAAACACCATCTCATGACAACATCTTGACAATTATGTTATTTGATGCAATAAAGTAAACTGACATTATGCTGTAATTGCAGGGGACAGCAATTACCCCAGCTTAGTGGCAGTTAGGTTTAACGGCAGTGACATTACTCTAATTTAGAAGTGGCATTCTTAGGTTAGCGACAAACCCTAGATATTAGTTGAATCGCTTTGTTGTAGTGGATAGAAAGTAAAAAAAAAAAGATACTGTTAATTTATTTTTTAAAAGTCATTCTGGGAAAGGCTACACACCCATAGTGAGAGATATTGCATAACTTATGAACTTGGTAGCCACCCAATAACATTGATTTTTTTGTTTTAAGTTGATAGATTATGGGTGTGATGATGATGATGATGATGATGATGATGAGTGTTTGGCCCGAAGACAGGTCCAGACCCAGAATGAAGCCATAGGATGACAAAGATGATTCGAAGTCTCTTTCAGGCAAAGGTGATATCGCAGATTTTTGCCGTTGCCTCTTGCAGGATAGGGATGAAGGGACAACATGACACCTAGTCTCAAACCCAGGAAGACAATTTTCCACTACTGAAAAATCCCCGACCCAGCCAGGAATCAAACCAGTATTCAGTTTTATATCTTTTCTTCATTTCTATTTGAAGGTATCGGTGTACCGGTAGTCTCTTTTAATATATTTCAAAAGCCTCTCTATATAATTAAGAATAGTAGCATAATTTGTTGTGGCTGAAGGGACATGGGTGATACAATAAAGTATTTTTTGGTTGTCCTGTTGCAGAAGCGCGTAAGCTTCCACTACCAATTTATCTGGTTACTATTATTGGCAGTGTCTTTAATTTTTCTAGAGGCAGATTATTCCCGCTAGTTGTGTTTATATTTATTCGGCTGCAGCTACAAGGAGAGAATCCCTGTCAGCAGATCTGAGGTGTTCCTAAGGTTTTCCAGTAGACAGTACACATTCTTGGTAGGTTCTTTTAAAAGTTATCTTGCATTCTGGGTGATCACTCCTTTCATGGAAGAAAGGCTTACTTGACTTGTATGTACACCAAGGATTCTAATTCCATTCCCATCATGACTGTATGATGATCTCCAACCTTCTCCCACTAATCTCCTTTCTAACTTATATTCCACGGAATAATAATGAACTTCCAAGGAGCTAAGAGGTGGGGGGGGGGGGGTGACCTTTGAAAACATTTTTTGTCCCTGGAAATTGAAGAGATTTCCAGCTAACAATAGGCTTTATGCCTGTTGTGGCAGAATCTAATCTAGGCAGTGAAGTCACTAACAGGATGGGGTTGAAACATCTTTCCACCAAAATTTAAAAAGGGGATATAGGCCCTACTTGATACAGTCAAGTCTAACCAACTGTTCGAGCATGCCTAAGAAATATAGAACATAAGAAAAGATATTATAATCACATACATTGTTACTAGAGAATAATATATTTATTGCAGCCAAACTGGTCATTTAGTGTGTGTAATACAGGGTTTTACAAATATTGTTCTTAGTCACTACAGAATTTCACCAGCGACTCTGATCTCATCCTACAGTTTAGCACATGGTATCTCTCACACTGGTCACCACATCTTGCACACACACAGTCTGGGCCGGGCTCGTGGAATCTCTGGGTTATGCACAGCTTGTGGTAAAATCCATGGACAGAGAGTCTTGTCACTGTATGGCGTAGTTTGTATCCTCCTTGAGTCCATTCACAACTTGTCATGGCATCGGTAACATAGAATTCCTCCCATATTTTGTGTTTCTTCTCGTGTAATTCACGCAGTAGGTCCTGATAGGCTGGTGTCGCTGGCAGTAGGAACTTCAGTCTCAGCTCTTCTATGTAGAAGAATAATGGTTAAAATAATCCATTATTCTATCAATGGAGAATTTACATCTAAGACATACGGTACTAAGTTTGCTGAGTCATTTGTAACTTTAGCTGAGTCTGTTGTACTATCAGTATTCATTGAGTGAAGGTCCATCTGTAAACTTAGTTGTTTAGAGAGTTTACTAAATTCTGTTAGTGTTATAACTAGACTTCAAACTTTTAGGTCGCTAAAAATGCTGTTTTAGGTACCTAAAATAGGCTCTAAAAATTGGAAAATAGGTTCTAAAAATCGTAAAATAGTCTCTTATAAAATCATTAAGTTGCCAATTTTCTGAAATATCTCAATTGCAATACAGAATATTATATTTATTGTAGTCACCATTAATCAATAATCATGATAAAAATCAGATATAGGCCTATAGTACACAGAATTATATAGACCTATTACTAGGGACTGTAGAACTACCATAACAGTGAAAACATAATCCCTGCGCCCAGAAGATACGCACGTAGCATATTCAACCCCTTGTGTCCCTCAGTGATTCAGAGAACTACTATTTTTTATTCCAGGGTGTGGGAGTCGGGAGAAAAACACTACATTTTCTTGGGAATTCCAAAGAATTTTTCTACTGAAGACGAAACATTCCTTACTGTTTAACCACGTCACAAATGTGTCAAGTACTGCACATTCCGAGCTAAAAATTTTGTACAAACTGAAAATAAATGCTAGAATTTATAACAAAAAGAAACTTATTTTGAATTTTAGAGGAAAAACAAGCAAAAATGCAATATTAGGCTCTAACGTAAAAATAGGCAGTTTTAGGTCCTATAAAAGTATCAGTTTTAGGAATAGTCACTTATGAAACATGCATATACAAGTTTTCGTCCATATATCACTTAAGGATTAAAATAGGTTTTTACCTAAAATACGAAGTCTAGTTGTAACATACATAATAAGATAGGTAGTTCATTGTATCTTTAATATAGACAGCTATGTAGATTGTGGGATAGGGAAATTATGTAGTAGAAAGATTAGCAGGTTGGAGACATAATGAGGAATGATCTTAGCAAGAGATATTGCTTGACTGTACAAAACCTGAGAAAGAGGCAAACATAATGCTAGTTTTTTTCTTGCAGTGCTGAATTCTGAAGTTTTTTTATTGTCCTAGTTCTATTAAAAGTAATTAATCTCACACTTAATTTTTCATAATATATTTTCTTCATTACTGGTAACTTACTTATTAGTTAATTTTCATAATATATTTTCTTCATTACTGGTACTTATTAGTTACAGATGAAGTACTGATTGAGAAGCTAGGACCAATTACAACCATAGGTATTAATCGTCCTCACAAAAGGAACTGTGTTAATAGGGTAACGGCAAGAAAGCTGTCTAAAGCTATTGCACAGTTTGAAGATGATGATAATGCACTTGTTGGAGTGCTTCATGGTATTGGTGGAAACTTCTGTTCTGGCCTTGACTTGGCAGAGTTATCAAATTTTGAGAATGGTGCTCAGTATAGCCTTGATCCAGGTGATGGTCCAATGGTTAGTGTATATATGCTTTTATATTATTCAGAATTTGAACACTCAAAATGAATTTCTTCTTATCTGTGTAGTTCATGTGTTTATAAAGATAGATTTTCATTTTGGTACCATACTGAGATATCTGGTTTAGTGTGCATTGACTAAATGAGGGTACAGTGTCTGAAGCTCTTGTTTCCTGAGGTCAGTTAACATTAACAGTCTTTCTTTAAATTTTCTAGGTCACTAGTTTAATTTAAGTTTGATTTTCTTATCCAGGCCCAGATCTATGATCTATGATCCTGCAGTTGGGGGGGGGGGGGGGCTGGACGCTTAGGAATGGTTAGAAAATCCAGGAATGATATTGACAGATTTTTGTTAGATATATATAAGCATTCATGAACCACAGATTATTGTCTCTGTTGGACATTACATGAGAATATTATAGGAGAAAAATTCCTCCGACACTGGGACTTGAACCCAGGACCTTTGGCTATTCGCACCAATGCTCTACCAACTGAGCTAAGCCGGAGCTCAATTCACAGCGCCAGATGGAACCTCTCTCCTATGATTGATTGCCCTAATGGTCTACCTCACAGACAAGCTATGTCATATGCAGTACTGCGAGGCACACTAAGTAGTGATTTTTGTGACCGGGCTCCCACTGTTATTGTACAGTTAACATTCAAGATAGATATATAAGCATTCATGAACCACAGATTATTGTCTCTGTTGGACATTACATGAGAATATTATAGGGGAAAAATTCCTCCGACACTGGGACTTGGTGCGAATAGCCAAAGGTCCTGGGTTCAAGTCCCAGTGTTGGAAGAATTTTTCTCCTGGGACTTGGCGCGAATAGCCAAAGGTCCTGGGTTCAAGTCCCAGTGTCGGAGGAATTTTTCTCCTATAATATTCTCAGATTTTTGTTAGATTCCATTTTTATTTTTTGCTAATCTCTAGTGCCTTTTTTCTGTGATTATGTTGATCATTCTGGAGTTAGTATCAATAGTTTTCTGATGGTATCAATTTCATTCAGTGACATCACATATGAAATTAGCTGTTCTATGTTGAGAGTGAAGAACTGAAGGTTATAAATTTGTAATTCAAAACTCTTGTTTGTTGACCCTTCGGTTTTGTAGTTCAGCACCATATAATAGGTCTAACTGTATGCTTTTTGCAATTTCCTTGAAAGTCGCTGTACCTATTTTGTTTAAATTTCATATATTACCTGAATATATGGAGACCTAAAACATTTAATTTAAACATGTTTGGAATAAATTCTGTGAAGGGTAGTTATAAGCTAGTCACAATTTTTACAAACTGAGGCTATGAAGTCCTGCCTCGCTGTGGCTTTGGGTAAGGTTGAGATAAGTGAATGCAGATATCCTGCAATGTAGTCACTCTGTATGGGACATGTGAAACAAGAGAAAGTCATATGAGCATTTAGAACTTTCATTCACCCTTAATTTATCATAAGGGTATAGACTTACATGAAGCACTTGGTCTGAATACTTAGAGGAGACACTTTTTGGATGCTTATTCTAAAGAAAAATTACAATTTACTTGCAAAATCATAAACAACTTGCCATTTGTGGCAGAGTTGGAACTACATCATCAGTAACATCTGCCAGACGATGATACACAGGTCTTGTACTCGTTATACCATAAGCTACTCCTGGACTGTGCAAAGGTAAACCTTTTGCCTATAGAAGAAGTGAAGTGTAGGGGCCCATAATATATAGTCTTATGGGGGGGGGGCTAAATTTTTATAGATTTGGCACTGTTCATATCTACTCCCTCTGCTGTTCCATATTCATTGAATCATTATAGGCCTATTATCATTTGTTTCCATAGAAAATGTTTGTGTATTTCTTATAGTTATTGGATTTTTAAATGTTGGATTTTATTATTTTTTAATTTTTTAAATTTTGGATTTTTTAATTGTTAATTTTTTGTTTTTTAAATATTGGAAATTTAAATTTTTAAATTTTGGATTTTTTATTTTTAAATTTTGGATTTTTGGAATTTTAAAATTTTGAATCTTTGAATTCTTTTATTTTGGAATTTTGGATTTTTTAATTTTGGATCTTTGACATTTTTATTTTTGGATTTTTTAATTTTGGGTTATCAATTTTTTAATTATGGATTTTTAGATTTTTTAATTTTGGATTTTATTTTGTCCTTTAAATCGTATAGCAGCTGATTACTCCCAATCATTGAGTTGTTTTCTGTGCAGTCCGTTCCGTCACATCTCATTAATTTCATGACGATTTTTGGGTGTGACACATTTCTCGATTTACCCCCCTACTGCGGCTAAAGAAGTTTCACTTCAAAAATGTATTCTGAGATGGTGTACTAATCTGGACAAATGCTCTTTATATTTATAACCAATATGAACAGTCATAAGATTGAAGGGAATTTGTGACAAAGGAAACCTGGCTTTTAACAGGGACCAACAAGAAGAATGATAAAGAAACCAATGATAGCAGCTGTGAGTGGATATGCTGTAGCTGGTGGCATGGAACTAGCTATGATGTGTGATTTGAGAGTAATGGAGGAAACTGCGGTCATGGGTATTTTTAATAGACGTTTTGGTAAGTAATTTTATGTTTTAACATACTAAAACAAACTAAACTCCATGGCAAGACACCCCTGAAGGTACTATAGGCCTACCATCCGACCGCTGCATCATCTACCATAGGCAGATTGCAGAACTGGGGGCATGTGGTGTGCATGCCAACATCCATGGCCATTATTAAATCACGGAGGATGAAATGGGTTGGACATGTTGTGATGGGAGGGGAAATTCATATCACAAAAATATTGACTGAGACACCTGAAGGGAAGACAATATTAGAATCGGTTTAAAGTAGGGATGGGTCGATACCAGATTTTCTCGATACTCGATACCGATACATGATTTATTCCTTCGATACTCGATACTTCGATACTTGATACCTTCAACATTTCCAGTTTCAATAAATAGGTACATTAAAAATTAAAATTTGTGAGAACTATGTAATACCAACTAAATTAATTAAGTCTGCATATTTAATGAGACAAAATTTAATATCATCAGTAGTCTAAAATTATTCTTAAACTCTACATTAAAACTGAAATTAGTTTTTTAAACAGTCCACTTACAAGTTTTTATTAAAAAAATACTAGCATTCTCACTTAATTGCAGAATTGCAGAATTAAAAAAGTATCGAAAAAGTTTTGAGCGAGTTTTCTGAAGTATCGTTTGATGCGGGTACCATCCAAGTATCGAGGTATCGAAAGTATCGAGGACCCATCCCTAGTTTAAGGGAAGTATGATTTGCAAGGGATGGTTGGATGGAGTTAGCACAGAATGAGCAAGGCAGTGAACCTCCGGGTTCTGTAAAATAGACAATGTTCCTTTAGCTTGATTAAGAATTGTCTATTGACATTGAGTGTGTAAGTAAGTAAGTAAGATTGATGTGTATAATTATGTACATGTAAATGTTTAATAAATATTCTGTTCTACTAACACTTTATACCAGTGATCTCCAACTCGCTGTATTTTGTGCGCGTGCAAACAGGCTTGCACCATGCGACCTCTGTGCACCACGTTACGTCAGTCTGAGACGGGGTTCCATTGACAGGGTGGGTCGTTTCTTTCGCCAACTTCCAAGCATTATGAAATTTATTAATATTATGTCGGGTGTAGAACGTAATCCAATATGTAGGCCATCGACCCCTACATTTAGGGTAATATATACCAATATAGAAGTGCGAGGGACGTTTCCGCGAACTGTATTTCCCCGACTGCATAGACATGCTGCTAGTATTTTGTCTATGTGCGTATTTACGTACGTATGTGAACAGTTTTTTTTTCACAAAACCCGCAGCAGAAGTCAACTGTGAGATGAAAACGTAAAATGTTTACTTAGACTGGCCGCTGCCCAAACATTGATTCCAAATGTTGAAAAACTAGTGCATCAAAAGAGACAACAAAAATCAAGAAAACTAGCTTCTACTAGTGAGTGATTTTGTACTGTGAAATGCTTTATTTGAGCTGTTCTATAATACTGCTGTATCATATGGAGATTATAGCTTATCTGAATGTTATTTGAAATATAACTTTAGTATTAATATTTGTGTTCAATAATATAAATGTGGAAGTGTGTCATTTAAAGGAATGAGTCTACATATTGTTTTCATTTCACAGAACTTGTGGCATTACAATTTAATTATTATAAAATTGAATAAAAACAGGGGTTTTCAACTATGTTCAAAACGATAGAATTAATCTGTGTGTATTATTTTGCTAGGAATATATTGTACATTATTTGCATTGTTACAAACATCACGACTTCACGAGTGTTCTTTATAGAAAACATAAGTAAACGATAATGAAATAATAATATAATAACACATTTATACAACAATCATCTGTTGATATTCCAATGTAATTTGTGAATTTCAAAAACCTAATGAGCATGCAGCCACTGAACTCAAGAGAGGCAGTATACCACGCGGTGTGTGCACACTAAATGATTCTACTGTGCAATGGGTAAGCTCGCACATACTGCTGTACTCAATGTGCAACGAGTTGGTGGCCGCTGCTTTATACCAAGGAAAATTATTTTCTGTGATTTTTTATAACAGCTCTATTAATTTTGTTATGGAGCTCATTACTGTAATTTACTTGTACAAAGACCTAAATATTTAACAATGTAGGCTTTCACGGCCGGCTGTATCATTCATACTCTGTTTTCCGGTCTTGTAGGCCGTGGTCCAGTGGGGTTGTGTCTACCCGACGTTTTGCCGAAAACTGCGTTCGGCATCTTCAGGGGGGTTCGTCCTACTCCGGCACAGTTCTGAGTTATACTGATGTTATCGGTGTTCCAGGCTTCCTTATATATCTATCCGTTAACCCCACCTATTTCCCTGTCCTGTCCTGTGATAGGCGGAATGGCTACACCACTTCTGATTGGTTGCAACTGTTTAATCTTCATTTCTTTCAGTAAGGGAACCCAAGTTTTATGTACTTGTAGTGTTTCTTCTTTTCTATTAAAATTATTGTCATGTTTTAAAATTTCTATCACTTCCCTCTGCATGCGGGCATGATAGCTAGTAGTGGTAGATAGCACTTGAACTGTATCTCCATAGTAATAAAGAATGCTCCGCAACCGCTGACTTCTCTATCTGTCCCAGCCTGCTATGTTGGTTGAGTCAAAGACTCAAAGAACACGTCGGGTAGACACAACCCCACTGGACCACGACCTACAAGCCCGGGAAAACAGAGTACCTAAATATTTATCTGAAAAATATTTTAATAGACATTTTCTGAATGGTTGCTATAAACTAGCCAACTCTTGCGGAATCACAGGCTTTAAGTCTTGCCTTGCAAACTTATAACTTTACATGAAGCTAAGACAACTGAATATTCACTTCCTGTTCTAATTAGAATGTGAGTCAAGAAAATCATATTGTCCTTTTAAGGTGTAGAGAAAATTATGTGTGTTACGTTTCTAAATATACTGTGCTATTCTTGTAACCTTACAGGAGTTCCACTTGTGGATGGAATGACAGTACGACTTCAGGCATTAATAGGGTTGTCCCGAGCACTAGATTTAATTATCACTGGAAGAGCCATTAAAGCACAAGAAGCCTATGAATGGGGATTAGCAAATCGTTTAGTGGCATGTGGTACAGGTAATAAGTTATTTTTTATATTCTTATGCAACATGCATACATATGAGACTTGGATGGATAGCATTGGCACGGATAGCCAAAGATCCTGGCTTCAAATCCCAAGCAGACCTACCAAAATATCTAAGTTGCCGATATGAGCCACTGCACTTGCCTGGTGGGTTCTAGGCATGCGCAGTGGCTCATATCGGCAACTTAGTTATTTTAGTAGGTCCACTGTTTTTTCCCTACCTGTAGAAGCAAAAAGATTAAGAAATGAACTACAAAAAAACTACAATCCGCTCAAATTGACAGAAAAAAAAATTACAAATAACAAATATAATAATAATTACAGACACATTGTTAATACAAATACTGAAAATAAAACATTAACCATAACCAAATGTCATGAAGTAGTAGCCAGTATATATGATAAGAGTAAACTTTTGTAGAAGATAATGGGAAACTAGGATTCAAAAGCGGTTAAGAGGCGATTAACTAAGACTTTTTATGTCCCTAGCAAGAGAATAACTTTAATAATGCAGATGGAGTTTACTGTATAATCGAGAGTCCATGAGAAAGCGAAAGAGAGAGTATGTAGCATCATACAGTTGGTTGTGCGAGACGGAGTCATAATAGGAACACACTTCAAGATAATGCAGATAACAATGTAATAAAATCGATGACATTACGAAGAAAGGAACCAAAGTTAATTGTTTATCTAAATTGTGTAAACCAGTCAATCTTCCCATCACTAATCATTTAATCACTATCCTCTCCACCTGAGATTAGGATTTCCGGGGAGGACTGTACTACCCAACGCCAACAAAACCAAACCCTGAGATCCATAGAACGAAACTGATTTCCAACAATAAAATGAGGTTCTCCATTAAAGTTATCCCTTGATTCTACAATAAGTAACCCATAGCTACCTCCTCATAGTATTGCATCAACACCAGCCTCAGCTTTTATATAATCAGCATTGTTATTAGGGATTTTAAATACTTTTCATCTATTCTTTTTTGCAATTGCCATAATATTGTTGATGCTGTCTGCTGAATGCTTCATGCTAATCAATTTATTTAATTAGTCTTCCTTTTGAACTAATACAATGAACCGTGAAGAATTACAGTGCCTATATCAACCATTCCAAATATGAAATTGATCACTGTATATTTTTTTCTGCCTTGTATAACAATTAATTGTGTAATATCATCAGTATGTTGAATTTTAAACACAGCGTAATGCACTAAAGTAAGATAAGCATAGAGTGTTTTAAATAAAAACGTTACAAATCATATAATAATGAGTTATGATATGATATAATATAATATTTTATTGTACTAAGAAAATTACAAAAGAGTCTACTGGATTCAATGCTTGTTATTTTACTAGTAGACATCTAAAAAACACAATAACACTTTTTGATTGGAGGCATGTGTAGACAAATAGACGGTGCTGTTAATTAGGTATAAACTGATTTCCTTCTTTCAAAATAGAGAGAAAAATAAAAATAAAGAGAAAAGAAAAGAATTTTTTATCAGAATCATTAAGGACGTTTATTCTCTGTTATCCCTTCAAGCTAAGTTTGAAACAAAGAGTTCCTAAGTTATTAAAATTAGTTTATTGATAGACTTTGGTTATTTGTCCTTCAGAAATCAATATTATTGTTAACCTCTTAAAACAGTAAAATTAAATTTTTTTTTCTGGAGTCTGTTACAAATAAGTTCACAAGTATTGGTTGGTTATTATTAGAGACAGGCACAATATGAAGAAAATTTTGCCAAAATATGAAATTTATTTATGCTAAATATGAAATTATGAAGAAAAAAATTAAAAATATTATGAAATGCAATAAATCACCAATTTTATCATCTGAATATTTGTTATTTGATTTAAGACAACACACAAAGGAATATCTACCATATTCACAATGAGAGGGTAAAATAAAAACACTAGTTAACTGGTAATTAATACGTTAAATATTCACAATATTCTATTCACCTACATTTTTCACATCACATCATCACATCAACTAATATTTATTACAATAAGATAAAAGCAGCTTTCCAATGTTTTCTGGCAAAAAGTACATCTTCGGTCGGTAAGAAACGTCTGAACTGTGTGTGTGTCTTTTTAATTTTCATTTTTTTTTATATATAATGCTATTTGTGTGTTGTTTCAGCTGAAACTTTGTGTTTGCAGATACCAGTATTAAAAAATAAATTAATAACAAAATTATTATGTAATTCAGTCACCCATTTGTTCAGAATAAAGATATCGGCGAAAGCCAAATATTAAGTGCACTTTAAGCTCCGCCCACTCGATCACTCAATATTCACATTTTGTTTCTCAGGGAAGCAGGTGACAAACTATCCTTGTATATTGTCGCCGACACTCCCGACAGTACCAAATATTAAAAATGCGAGAGTGCCCCTTGTAACAAATATTAAAACTGCTAGAGTGCCCCTTGTACCGAATATTAAAAATTCTAGAGCACCCCTTGTACCAAATATTAAAAATTCCAGAGCGCCCCTTGTACCAAATATTAAATGCGAGAATATGTGCCTTGTACCCAACGGTTTGTCAGCCTATTCATCCTCAAAGAATTCGCTAGATCACAGCATAAAATGAATTGCTTCACTGGGGGAGGGCTGGCCGGGATATGTCTCATGCGAAGATGCATCTTATATTTGTTCTTTCCCAAGATATCAAATGTAGCGTAAACATAATTTGAATGTTAGTACAAATTTGTCTTTAGATAATATTACACAGGTAATAAAAAGGACTATATTCCATACTTAACACTTTTGTTACAAAATGTGCACATAACAATCGTTCCATCTGTTTTAAAACAGTTTAACTCTGTCACCAATAGCGCATTCCAGATTTAGGCACACGATCCAAATCACCACGAATCGCAAACAACACATAAATGAATATTCCCTCCTCCCTGCTAGTGAGCTGGTTCCTCTAACTGTAAACATCCCCTACCCCCACCCTTGCTGTCAAGTTAGCTTTCGGAATGCAAAAAAAATTTGACTACCTCCACTCAATATGTAGAAATTCCATTCCCGATCATAATGGAAGTAGGCTATTATTAGAGCGGAATGGTGTACGGTACCTCTTAACAGTTAGAAGTGTTGCCAAATGTCTTAGCTTTCTGGAGTTAGCGGTTTAGGGATTTGAGATGCGATTCCAGGGAAATTTTTCAAAACATTTTAATAATGTGGAAAACTCGATTCATTTGTCAAATAAGTATTACTGAAGGAAAAATTTGCAAATCATACAAAATATGAAGCTTTATGAAGATTTTCACGAAATATGAAGATTTTACCAAAATATTATGAAATATGAACTTTTTTCTTGCTTGCATTGCCATCTAAACTTCGTGATTCTTAAAGATCCGAGTTTTCAGAGCGCTAGTAGCCATATTTTAGAATATGAAATTTCATATTTTGCCTGTCTCTACTTATTATTCTTAAATACTTGGCATCATATGATTCGGATTATAGTGACATTCTGTTTGTTTATTACCAATGGCTATGTGGTTACATGGATGCAATTGTACTCTTCTGTTACAGCTTTAGGACAAGCAATTAATTTAGCAAATTCCATTGTGAAATTCCCGCAAGCATGTCTCAGGGCTGATAGACTATCAACATACAACAGTTCTTTCAGTGCAAAAACCTATGATGAGGCATTTGAGTTTGAGTTGCAGAATGGAATTTCTGTGATTTCTCAGGTAAGGTGCGTGTTGTGAGGTTACTAACTAACTACATTCCCGACTAACTCATTGGCAATCAAGAAGTGGTGAAGTTTGAAATCAACTGAGGTTCCTACACTTAAATTTCTTCTCTCCTTTAGTTTCTGTCCAGTAACTGAGTGGAGACTGTTTTATCTGTCAAAAATATTGTACGAGGGCTGTTCACAAAGTAAATTTTTCTGGGGCTGTTTACAGAAACAAAACACAATTTCATGGAAATATTTATTGCAACAGATTCAGCAAGTGTCCATATATCCATTTGAATCTGAGACACACTTATATCTATGTGTACTTTTGTTTTTTGTAATAACATTCTAGTGCTTCCTTGATATAAACTGTAGCACAATTTTGAAAATAAATATGTTAAAAATAAAATCTGATGTGAAAGTCACATAACTTCCTCTGCCCAAATAAAAGTTAGGAGTATTCACATATCCTTGTACAGAAACGCAAGACACAATTGAACGCTAATTATACGATAAATACCTGATAACCTCTTCTTTGAAAATGATGCGAGTAATAAAAGTGCAGACTATATAGCAAACAAAAACAAAAGTGACTGCAGACATTTATTGAAACTTCCATCGTTAAGAATAATTTCCGAACTTTATCGAATATTTCCCTCCAATATGTCTTTCTCACTTCATTCTTATATAGAATAAGAGGCCGTGAATGTGTATTCAATTGTTAACCACACAAACTTTTTACAAACAGTGGGTGAACAGTAGGTGGCTTGTAACTGCCTTCAGAGAATTTTTTCGAAAAAAAGTTTCAAATAAAAGTTTTAGCTCTCACTATAAGCTACACTTGTACAAAATTTAAAGAAAATCGTTAGAGCCGTTTTCGAGAAAATCGCGAAAAACGAAAATTTCTTCATGTAAAGTCCCCTTAAAAATAAGAGAAAATAGTCGCCAATCTTATCCTCACATCTTCAGAAGGTACCTGACCCAAATACGAAATTTTGTTTTCATACGATTTTCCGTTTTGGAGCTAGAGTGTTCACAGACAAAAATAGTATTTTTGGATTCAGGGGGCCTTGAAACGTGTATATATGCTAAAAACTCAACTTCGAATTTTGGGGTCGAAAACAATACTTCCTCTACCTATAGTACCTATGGTACGGGCAGAGGAAGTAGGCCTAATAATATTTTCAATGTACGCTTCAAAAATGTATATGATGTAAACTGAGGTAACTTGTATTTATTATAGTGCATAATTGAGTATATAACAATAAGACTGCATTCTCCATTTTTCTTAACAAAAAAATACTGTACAGTGCTTAAGAAACTAATTTTGTGAATTTTTAATTTATTTTTATTTTTATTTGTTTATTTATTTCACTAGAATGCCCCAATGAGCTACAGCTCAAAGGAGGGACAGTCCTTACAATATCATAAAGGACTTCATAATACATGAGAATAATGTAACTAATGTATAAATCTGATTTATTTTGTCTGTGTGAACGTACACAGAACATCAAACATTAGAAATGATTTACAGTATCTGAAAATAATTTTGTTTTTTTACTTACTCCATTTGACATACACTCCTGTGATATATTTGCATTGTTATTTTTTAGGAATCTGTAGAAGGTGCTAAGAAATTTGTTTCTGGAGTGGGGAAGCATGGTAAATTTTCTAACATCGCAGAAAGAGAAGAGAGAAAGCATACAAAGAGTAAACTTTAAGAATCACGAACAGCAGCACACGTGGTGGTGGAAAGGAGATTGTGATAGAAAGTAAGTGTATGAAGCATCACTAGAATATGCATGCATGCAAACATTAAACTGACTAAATGATATGAAGATACACATTGAAAAGGATTCTTATCTAACTAATTTATAAGATACTTGATCAGAGCGAAATCTCATGGAACTGATTTTTTTCCAAATTGGACATGTCCCTGCATTACAAAAAATGCTTATAGGAACCGAAAGGGTGCCGAGTTTCCAAAATACCGAATTATCAAGAATAAGGGCTTAACAACTAAAACTGTTATTACAAATATTAAATTCGTGTTTATTGGCCTCAAATATGAGGTGCATCCAAAAAGAAAGTTCCGATCACCAATAAAGAAAACAAAAGTAAGAAATATTTGAATTGCAATATTTACAGAGATTCACTGGCTACTTCTCTATATAGTCGCCACCGTTATTGAGGCATTTACTGTAGCAGTGTACCAACAATTTTATGCCGTTTCATAAGACTCTGGAGCCATCAAATCACTGTCATCTGTACCTCAGCATCTTTGTGGAAACGTTATGCGACAGAAGAGATGGATGTCACTTGAGTCGAAGATCACCCATCCACACTAAAGCAACTGATTCCGTGTGGCATTGGCTGTATGGGGGTCGTGCATTGTTGGCGTGAGACAATATCAGTGCAGCCAATTTCTCCTAGCACTGTGCAAAAATTACTGATGTCACAAGACTGAACCTGCACTGCAGCATTCCCATATACCCCCTACTGCTACGTATGCACGTCGACTAGTCATGCCATCTCTGGATGCGATCAGAACTTACTTTCTGGATAAACCTCGTATAACAAAAACTTATAAAAATCATCGTAAAACGTGTTAATATGGATAACGTTACTCTTTATGCAAAAAAAATTATATACATGTCAAAAAATTACAACAACACAGTTTACCTAATTTCTTGCCAAAAAATTGTTTATTTTTCCTGTTATATTTGCCGAATAATCCGAAGTACCAGAGGCTATAAGTGTCGAATTTGCAGGATCATATACTGAACTATACCATCCTTCATAAACTTTCGTACCGTGGGTTGTATTCTGGTCAAAGTACAATATAGATTTACACTAATTAGCACTAATCACTAACATTAAGAATTATCTATTTGGAATTAAGTGTCATTACTTTCCCTGGTCCCTGATGCTGCTATGGAGGACAACCATGGAATTGCTCATCCTTACTAGTTAGAACATCATCTAATGGCAGATATACTAAAATCAGGCTAGTCATTCTATTTTCTTATGCTATATTGTAGGCAAACATCATTCACACATAGAAATCTTAATTTTGTCACTTGCTTTGATTACTTTTCTGTTAAAACAGGTACTTTTTCAACATTGCATTTTAGCATAAGATGCTACAAATCAACACTGATAGCACAGAACACAGGAAACAATATAGATGGATTCATTTGTTGAAAAAGTTCATTGCTTCATGTTAACCACAAAATTCATGTACCATAATTAGCAAAAGGCTGTGTATAGATATCGGGAATAAGGTATTAAAAATGAAAAATGTGTTTATCGAACTCAAATATAAAAACACCGTTAAAAGTCAGCATAAAGTATGTTAATACGGATAAATAGTTACCCTTTTAAGAAACAAAAATCCCTTTAGGCAGGCCTACAGGCTGAGGTAGATTTCAAAGTGCTTTTGGTTTAATTTATTATCGCTGCGCAGCACTCTTCTTTTTTAGCCTTGGCATGGCAAACCCGCAGTAATAAGAACTGAATTCGGTAAAGAGGAAAAGCCTACAATCATTTGTTTTGACAACAAGAATAGGATATAATATTCTGGGAGGCCGTGCGCAAGATCATCAATGAATAAAATTAGCAAAGCCGCTAAACAAGACAAAATTATGATATAATAATTCTTTTAAGTGTTATTATTTTCAAACATTAAAATCTCGCGTCATATGAGAGCTATCAAGAAACTAGTTATTGATTTGTAGAGTACTCATCAAGAGCTTTTCAACGATACCCCACAAGACGTGGTTTCAAAAGTTTCGAATTTTCATCCCCCCACCCCACCCCCACCCCCACCCTCACTCGAACCCCCGAATCGTTGGTGTCACTGTGAACTCCATAGGGAGTACTCTAATTTATTCAAACAAAGTTTCCCTCTATACTTCATAGGGGCCGAGATATACATTTTTAAAAATTTCAACCCCCTCCCCCGACCACCTCCTTGGGCCAATTTTGCTCATTAACGAACTTATCCGAACTATTGGGCCTAGAAATAACATATTAAAATTTGGTTCAAATATCTTCAAAATTACGGCCGCTATCGTGTAAAGATATAAATATATATATATATAAATATCACAAATTTTTTTTTTGAACGGGCGGTGGTTTCGTACTTAGGGGAGCATGAAACGTAAAGATATGAAAGAATTTTTCGAAAATCATGACATGGTATCCATTGCAATAGGTAGATTTTTCTTCGAAATCTACCTAAAAATTAACTGTGTCAACAGATTAAAACAAAATAGTTTTCCTCCTTTTCGAAAAATTGTTTGATACTCATTTGTTTATCGTCGAGTAATCTGAACTGCCGGGTTATCGAGTGCTGAGTTTGCAGGACTCTATATAGTACAGCTGTAAAATATGGATGAAGAAAAGACTTGGTAAATGAGAAAGTATGCAGATTCATAAAATTAAAAAATACATTAGAGAAGTCATAACGCTAAACCCACAGGAATAAATACATTTGAGAAGATGACATGTCACCCATGGGTGAGTGAAAAATGCAGCAAAATTAAATACAGTTGGCAACACAAAGTAAATTCAAATTTAAGAATTTGTTAAGATCAGAATTGATAGACATTCCCTCAGATAAGAACTGACATCAACAAGATATCAAGATTGTGACAATGCATATATAGGCAAAACAGTAAGATATCTCAAAGTTAGATAGAAAGATCATTTTAGAAATATTAGATGTGGGAAAACTTACAAGCCTGCTGTAGCTGCACATGTATGTAATTCTGTATGGTAATAGTCAAGGAAGCTGTTATGCTGAAAAAATGTTCATTGTCAATTCATCTGACCATATGGGAGAAGATCAACATACAAACACACAAAATTTTGATATCCATATAGAGAAAGAGTTAGTCCTAATTGGAAAATTTATACCTAGGTAAAGCCTCAGCAGTAATATCTGGTGGGACATGATGGAAGTTTGGCAGTTGAACATAGCTGAGGACGAGGGGAAGGCTTCTCGAAAACATGCTGAGAAATTATTAGGCATTAGAGAATCTTCCTCTATAAATGGGGTATGAACCCATTAGCTTTATTTAGTTTAAGTGTTTGTTAAAGTAAGTGCCAATAAAAGCGTGTAGGAAATATGGTATTAAGTATCATAAAATCCTGACTCTCGTGGAAATAACACTATCCAAAGGGAAAAAAAAGTGCAGTATAGTCACTATTCAATCACTCTCTTTTACATCTTAAACGGTACTGAAAGAGGTGTACAGTCTTTGTCCAAATACTTCCAGAAAACCATGAGAAAGAGGAAGGGGAAATTTAGGCCACAATACTTGGGACAGAATTTTTTAAGGTTATCCTCAGTGATGTGACATGCCTGGGTTAAAAAATGATGCTATATGCCATTAATTTGAATTGTACCCTTTTTAAAAACACTATAATGAATCATGTAGACATAACGAAATTCACCTGAACAACTTAGACAATTGTTTAACCAATGGAAATATATTGTATATTTTTAAATAAATTATTGTTTATAGCACTGGAAACTTCACTATTTTACTTAGATTTTATTTAGCATCACATGTTCCATGGAATACTTTCCCACATCCTCAGGTGCTATGCTCAGTTATAGTTTTGTTCCATACGTATCGTACATAGCCACTGATGATATGAAAAAGCATTCCACAGAACATGTTTTACTAATACAGAAAAATGTTAGTAAAAATAGTGAAGTCTGCAGTGTTATAAACAATAATTTATTTAAATAATATTATATAACTTAGACATTGTTAAAATTATATAGGAACTTTATGTAATGAATATAATAAATACTGACATTTTGACTTATTTTAATTTCTGCTAATTTTATTTATAGGAAAATATTCCCAGACGAAGGAAGACTTGAAGTATGTGGATGTGAAACTGAATATCAACATATCCGGGGAGAAACAACATTGGGTTTTGAATATGAGTGCATAATCCATATTTTGAAGTTGACTGTATTGAAGATTATTCAGAGCCAATAACTAGCAGTTAGGATTTTTATTGCTGTTATCCTACACAAAGACCACACTGCAAGTCTATGATGACATGTATCGTGGGTTAGAAAACAGAAAATTGGATCTTTCCACTTTGAAGTAAACTGCTCTTCAAGGATTTGTGCCATTTTTGTTACATGTGTTTATCCTGCATTGCAAGAGACTTAAGAAACTGAAGGCTTCCACAGCAGTTGAATACACTTCTTCTTTGGTTCACCTCTAACGGACATTTTATTAAAAATTCTCCTTAAAAAATGCAGAATTGACTATCTGTTGTGTAATTCTGTCAATGCAATAAATACTAATAATTTGACAAAACTAATTCCTGCTGATGCTGGGATTTTTTTGAGGTATTCCAAGGTATCCCTGAGTATTCTCCCATCCCGATCCATAGAGTGTGTTTATATTGTAGCTTTTTACCCATATTTATTACTAAAATATATTTTGGTATTAACGCAAAGGCTTTAAGTCGCTTTGCTGTTTTCTCCAGTAATAAGGTACTTATGCTTCAACTAATTATGAAAAGGATACTTTCCACTTCACTCTTTATTAGCCACCAGAGGTCTGAATGCAAGAGAACTGGAGTGAGTTACTGATCAGTTGATCACTATGCAAACCGCCTCCTCCAGAGAAAACTGCTAAACTATGTACCTCCAATAGAAGTATTCTTCTCAGCCAGGTGAGAAGTTGAGCATCTTACAACATTTCAGAGGCCAACGTTGCCTCTGTCCTCAGGAATCCTGAAGTATCCAGTGTCACATAATGGAATGCATATCCAACAAATGGGTATTTTTGGACTTTCACCTTTTTAGATTCATGACAATCATGATGTGTAAAAACAGTGAATCTATAAGTTTCATATTAGTACTGATATCCCTCGATGTAACAGTGGCGAAAAGAACAACACTTTCTAAAATATCTTGTAAGAAGGGGAAATGATACACTCACAATCATTTTTGTGCCTATTGCAATCTAAATTTGTTTTGGTAAAAGGGCGCACCTGGTGTGTAAAAAGGGCAAAACAGTTTTTCGCTGTTTTAAAACACCAATTGTAGTAGTTATTTAACAATTTTATAGTTGTAATAGATTTTAAATAATACATTAATTAAATTAACAATTAATTATTATAGTATTTACCTACAATAAGTTCCGTCTGTTGTGGCAACACTGTTAAGACTAAGAAGACACACAAGAAAGTGAAACCAGTAAAGAGTAAAGTAATCAAGGCAACACCACAGAGATGATACCAAAGAACGCAAACAAACGAAAATGAAGACTGGAATTACTAAGAGAACACGGAGGAAATAAAATAATAAAAACATTGTGTTAATTAAATTTACCTTTTAAATGCCCCAAACTTTGTTTAGCAATGATTTCTACTTAGAGTTTTTGTCTTAAATTTTACTATTTAGGCTCCTATTTTTTGAGTCATTGTTTGAACCAGTTCTGTTTCGTTTGGATCATTATTTGATCATTATTGTAGCTGTTTTAAGAAGTAATGAACAATATTAATTTGAACCCCTTGTTTTTCTTTATTATTCTTACCCTAAAATATCATACACTCTAAGGGCGAATGAAAAAAAAACTTGACTGATTGTTAAAACAACACACTTATTTTTATCACTCAACTTCACTTATTAAGTGAAGCTGAGTGATAAAAATAAGTGTGATGTTTTAATTTAACCACCTCACTGTGTATTCCCGCAAGAATTATTGTATATTGACTGATTGTGTTAAAAGGGCGAAAATGCTGCATATCAAAATGAAATAATTTCTTAAAGGAATACTCATTGATACTAATTAGTTCAACTATGTGAAACACAATTTGGACGTGTACCAGGTTCTAAAAAATATAAGCATATTATAGGTTTTTCATCCAAAAAGAATTTTCCAGACCAGGTAAAGTACAAAATATGCTCTCCTGAAAAGTAGTGAATTGTTGGATTTGCCCTTTCTACAGAATACTGATGATATAAACACATACACACCAGATTGTAAATGTGAGAGTATTTAATTCATTCAACATGTTATGCTCAACACTTCAGGATCCCTGAGAATGGAGGCAGCATTTTTGTTTGAAATCTGGCTGCAAACCCGAGAAGAATATTTCCATATGTTACGCCAAGAAAACCTCAAGTCATATGTGTACCTCCACCTACAAAAATGTTGCATTTACAGTTTCTCGTAAGTTGTGATGTGGGCTGAATAGATAAGGAGAAACAGCAGTAAGTTGTGCTGGAGAGGGATGCATATCGAATACTGCCTAGAAATAAGAATTCCAGAACACACATTCTTTGATCCATCATCAGGCAAGGCAATATCATTACAAATCACATTTGTATCGCTTGGAGAATTGAAAGCTTCACACCAGTGGCGATTATTCCATGTAGGATGTGAGGATCATCCTACACTTCATAATTTATATGCATAAATGTTTACTAGCAATCACTGTCAAAATTAAAATAGTAAAATGACAAAATGGCGTTATTGGAGAGCACTCGGGAAGGAAATAGCGGTTCTGTTTTGAGCAGGTTGGTATTTGAGAGGATGTCCTCAGTGTTACTGTTACACAGTCCATGCCGTTTTTAAAGCTCGGTGGCATGTGATGGGGGAGGCAGAGAAGAGAAAAGGTGGTGAGAAGCCAGTTTCATACTGAGGCAGTTGAGGATGTCTTACGTTCCTTCCTCACATGTGTTCCTCATTTTCGATAGCTTGTTTTCTAAGGGGGGAGTGATAATATTTTTATTAATATTTATTTATTTCATTTCTTGGTATATATTATAGGCCTCGATATTAATAACATTTACAGTGCTGTTTATATTTCAATATAAGTATTCCTGGAGAAACATCACTAGTGAATTACAAGTTTGATATCAACTACGAAAATTGTAGCGGAATAGCTGATTTCCGTAAATGACAGTTTTCATACATGGTTAAATATTTTCATATTTTACGTTAAAGCATTATTGTATTAAACTTATATCTCAGCCTTTATGCATTTTTTACGGCGACGCATATGTACTTCAGTAGCAGTGAATAGGTTAATTCGCTCTATCCACACCATCCTACACAACTAAAAAACCAGAAGTCGCCACTGCTTCACACAATCTCAGGTTGTGACTCTATGGGAAGTTTGTTTGGGAAGAGAAAGTTATCATATTGAAAATTCATTTATTTCAGCAAGTGAAGATCTTATTGCCTTGCAGACGCTTGGTACAAGTGACTCAGTACCTGATCATATTGTGTATCAGTTGGAAGCAGGCACACACCTTAACAACATCACCTCCAGAATTATGGTGGTCACTATTCATGGCTAAGCAAGCACTTGGAGATAAGTTACCTCCCAAGAGGTGCTACCTTATACCTGTACTTAAGAGAGCACTTGTGTGGTTCTAAAGATGAAGAAAAACCAAATCCGGTCATTCCTAATCCAGTTGGACACAACTGATGTATGAAAGAGAGAGTGCTTATTCCTGTCATGTAGTGGTGTATTTAGGCATGGGCCAAGGCCTAGGGCGGCAGCACAAATTTCGACTACTCTATATTCAATTTTATAATCTGGAAAATGACTTTTCACAACATCACTTAGACTCACCATTCACATGCAAAAATATTTTTATTTCTTATTCTAAGTTCAATCTGGATGAATACTGGCATATGACATGTGATCTGATTCTTCTCCAGTTCCAATAACAACACATAAACAAATAGTCATGTTATTTCTCTTGGGAACTTGATACACAGTAAACATCACAGCTAGGAGTTCTTACTTATAAATTTGTTTATTAGTTTGTCGGTATTTATCCCTACTTACAAAAGTGATGGCTGACGACAATGAAAAGGTGTGCACAAAGAATCATGTTTCATGCTTGTCTTTTGTTATTTAAAATGTAATTGGGATTGCTGATATGTGATTTTCATCAGTTCTTCACTGTCTTTATTAATATGGTAATAGTTGAGTTCACTTCTTCTTCAGAGGCATAAAACGAATATTACAGAATTATGAAATAATATTTAGGTTATCTATATCTATATCTATATCTATAGTCAAGAGTTACAACCTACAAGCTTGTTCTTTATTATGAAGGGCTGCATTTACTGTTGGCCTAGGAGGGGAAAATTTATAGATTACACCACTGCTGTCATGTGTGAACAATCAATGTTCACTACCTTGCAAAAGCAATTTCCCGAATGTCACTCTACTATGTAACCGCATTGGCCATCTCACTCGGTAAGTATGTTACATTTATTTTGAAAAATTTTCTCACTTCCATGACCAGCTCTTCAAAAATAAGTCTTGTTACTATTACCCATATATAGTATGTTATTATGAAAGTAACATACTTTATTGAAACGTTTATGACTAGGGCCATGATTCTTAGGGTTTTAAACTATTTTGTTCCTTGCTAGCTAACTGTGATATTTTAACATAATTATCCGTTTCATAGTCATGACAGTCATATAGTTCAATCTTATAAAACCTAAAAAGGTTAAATAAGACGTTATAAACTTAAAATGGCTAAAACTGCTTTTCAAGTAAAATATGATAAAATAATAACAATTATAATAATTAGTCTAATTACGCTGGTCTACAAACAAATTAAAGTTGTCTCTATCTTGAACAAAAATAGTCAATTCCAACTAATTAGAGGTCGAAGAACAAGAATATGACACCAGAAATGTTTTGTTAGCTCTTGGTTCAAAGATACTCATATATATACACTAGCTGACCCATCAATGCTTCGCATTGTTAGATTTATGTATAATAGGTTAAGCGAACACAATTTAAAGACGATTCGATGCACTTCTATAAATCATCAGCCAACACGGTGGACGTATTTATATTCCACGTACTCCTCTAGCCGTAATTTAGCCTACTCTGATTATGTCTTAAAAATTTAATCGTTGTTTCAATTTTGGCAAACATGCAGTCAATAGCTGGGCGTAGGGGATGCGTTCTCTCCTCTCTTGCAGCGGGCTCCGGTCAGGACAAGTTACCTAGGTAGGGGTTTTCTGGGATTTTTCCTCACCTTTGAGACAAATGTCTGGTAACTGTAGGCTCTGGTAACTTTAGGCCCCAGTGGTCCCCGGATATCATCTGGTAGCCATTATCATCCTCTTCCCATCCTCGCCTTGTTCAGAGTGAGTGTGTGAATGATGTATCTCGTCCTATGTGTTTGTGTTGTATCAGAGGTGGCCCCGGCATTGGACTGATCACTCATCCGGGAGGCCCTCTATGTCCTTGTCTGGTCAAGAAAGTATGTATATGATCCATAGATAATCCCTCTCCCGACAGGTCGCGGCTCAGTAAGGCCCGGGCAACGTGGGTCGCTTAAAAGACCCCAAAAGGGAGAGGTAAAAACTAAGGTAAAGATAGAGAGATGATATGGTAAATGAAAATTAATCAGGAAATTATATCTATTGATATTGTATGAACTACCTTTCGTAATATAGTCCTAAGCTAACTATAAGAAAAGAGTTAAACTCTTAATAATAGAACCCAGGACCTTCTAAATTTACTTCGTGTCACAAAATAGTTGATAATCATTTATAGGAATGATATTGATAGCCTTTCTCATAATTTTATATCTATTAGGTCTACATGAAATCATAGTGTCATGCCAAGCCACCTGTGTAGTTTAAAAAAAATAATGTTGCCATGGGGATTGTGTACATGCAGTATGAATTCCTCTTGGTGAATATCATAACTTTACAACTCTATTTTGGACCTTATTGGCCCTTAGAGGCCAAAGATTTTGAAATCCTTTCTTAGTGCGCATCTAGAGCCTAGTAGCAATATGTGTACCAAGTTTCACGTTCCTAGGCTGTACGGTTTTTGAGAAACTGTGATCAGTCAGTGAGTCAGTGGGTTTTGGCTTTTATATATAGAGATTTCTCATAATTTTATATCTATTAGGTCTACATGAAATCATAGTGTCATGCCAAGCCACCTGTGTAGTTTAAAAAAAATAATGTTGCCATGGGGATTGTGTACATGCAGTATGAATTCCTCTTGGTGAATATCATAACTTTACAACCCTATTTTGGACCTTATTGGCCCTTAGAGGCCAAAGATTTTGAAATCCTTTCTTAGTGCGCATCTAGAGCCTAGTAGCAATATGTGTACCAAGTTTCACGTTCCTAGGCTGTACGGTTTTTGAGAAACTGTGATCAGTCAGTGAGTCAGTGGGTTTTGGCTTTTATATATAGAGATGTAAGTTATGTATGGAACTTCTCCCTTTGGTTCCTTACTATGTAATTATTCACTCTGAGCGTTTCTCTTTTTTTGGTTTTCGTTTGTAATCTACTTCTGGGGCATCTCTCATGACATTACAGCAATAGTCTGCAAGCATAGATGAGTTCCACTTGCCCTGATACCTTCTTTCCATTGTTGAAATGTCTTGATGGAAGCGCTCCCCGTGTTTGTCAGTCACAGCGCCACAATTGCTTGGAAAGAAGTCGATATGTGAGTCCAAAAAGTGTATTTTCAACAACATATTACATCCTAGCTCTTGGTATGTCATCAGAAGTTCATTAACAGCTAATTGTAATTTTCTGTTCTTCGATTTCCCAAGAAATAGTGAACAGCATTTTTGAAGGCTTCCCACGCTGCTTTCTCTTTCCCTTCAATGACCCTATTAAATATTTCATTCTTCAACAGCTCACGAATTTGTGGTCCAACGAAGATTCCCTCTTTGAGCTTTGCATCACTGAGATTTTGGAATTTTGTCTTTCAATACTTGAAAGCTTCTCCTTCTCGATTCATCGCTTTGACTAAATTCTTCATAAGTCCGAGCTTTATGTGTAAAGGTGGCAATACGATTTTATTACGGGAAACTAAGGGAGGGTACTGTATATTCTTTTTCCCAGGTTATATCATTTTCCTTTCAGATCAGTTTTTTCGTATGTAGTGTAATTTCCTGTCGCGACTATCCCATTCGCAATGGAAGCAACAATACTTTGTGTATCCTAACTTATTACTGAGAATTAAGAGCACATAGGTTCTTTAAGCACAACAATGGACATTTATGTAAGCAAAATGGCTTTTCAAATTCAAATTCAAATTCTTTATTGGTCCTGAGAATCACTATGTACAACGTACAATTTGATATTGGACAAGTCAACATATAATTAAACTAGACTAAGCTAAAATAATAAGAAATATTATTGTTTATAATAATTGCAAGATGAATCTAAAGTACCTATGCATTTTTTGTAAGGTATTCCTCAACTGAATAAAAGCAATTGTCTATCAAATATGCCTTAAGGGATTTTTTGAATGAGGGTTTTTGGTGGATTAATTTGAGCTGCTTTGGAAGACTGTTATATAATTTAATTACAGAGTAAAAGGTTCCTTTATGAAATAGAGTGATTCTGTGGTGTTGTGAATAAAAATCAGAACGGTGTCTGGTGTAGTGCGAGTGTACTTCATTGTTTTTTACAAATGGAGAGTGGCCATCTATTGTAGTTTTACTAATTAACATTAAGCTTTGATATATGTACAAACATGGTAGTGGGAGGATGCCGAGGTTTTTGAATAGGGGTTTACATGAAGCTCTTGAATTTAGCCCTTCCATTATTCTAATTATTTTCTTTTGGGTTCTGAAACATTTAATAGCTGAAGATGATCTTCCCCAAAATGCTAACCCATATGCAAGGAGAGAGTGGATGTATGCAAAGTAAACTATTCTGAGAGTTTCCTTACTAGTACAGTTGGATAAAATTCTCATTAAGTAGGTGGCTTTACAGAGCTTTTTATTTACTTCATCAATGTGAATATCCCAATGTAAATTATTTTGAATCCATAGTCCTAAAAATTTTGTGCATTCAACTTTCTCAATTGTCTGATTGCAGAGTGTTATTTGAGTGGAGTGTTTATTGTTTCGAGTCGAGTGGAAGTCCATACAGACGGTTTTATTTAGATTAATAACAAGATGGTTAAATGAAAAGTAGTTAGTAATTTGGTGTGTAGTGATACCTATGGAGTTTAGAAAGGCGCTTTCATGAGGAGCTTTAATCAGGATATTTGTGTCATCTGCGAATAAAATTGAGCTTGAGTTGGGATCAATCAGACAGAAATCATTGACAAAAAGTATAAATAGGATAGGTCCTAATATTGAACCCTGTGGGACACCAAACTTCGTTTTTAATAGATTGGAGCGATAGCAACTAGTTACATTGTCTTGCGAATGCTTAATTTCTGTTAATTGAAGGCGGTTGCACAGGTATGTCTCAAGCCATTTATTTGGCAACCCCCTAATTCCAAAATTTTCAAGCTTTAGTAGGAGTTTCTTGTGGTCAACTAAGTCGAATGCTTTGGAGAGGTCTAAGAATATGGCAGAAGTAAATTCTTTCTCGTCAACAGCTTTAAGGGCATCATACAAAAATTTGAAGATGGCTGATTCTGTAGAACGATTTTTTCTGAAACCATGTTGGGACTCAGATAATAGTTTGTTCTTTTCAAGGAAACTTAGTAAGCGTGAGTTGAAAATTTTTTCTAATATTTTAGAGAATACTGATACTAATGCTATGGGCCTATAGTTTGAAATATTATCTTTTTTACCTTTTTTAAACAGGGGTTTTATTATAGATGTCTTTAGACATGTCGGAAAATTTCCATTTTTGAGGGATTCATTGCAGATATGAGTTAAGGGCTGGATAATCAGTTGTGAACATTTTTTGACAAGAGAGTCAGGTATGTCGTCGATTCCTGAAGTGTGTTTAGATTTCAAATTTTTTATGATATTGATGATTTCGCCTTCATTTGTTGGGGCAAGAAACATTGAAGACTGATTTATAGGAAAAGAGGATGGAATTGTGTGTGATGATCTGTTGTGAGTATTTTTTGATATGAGGTCTTCAGCTATATTTGCAAAGTAAGTGTTAAAGAAATTAGCAATATTTATGGGATCAGAGATACAGTGCGAATTGTTGTTAAGGGTGATGTTTGGTTCAACCCCTTTCCTTATGTTGGTAGTTTCTTTTTTGACTACGTTCCATGACGCTTTCATTTTATTGTTAGAGTTTTTAATGTAATCATGATTAGTTCGTTTTTTAGCTTCCCTTATCACACTAGCCAAAGTTAATTTAAATTTCTTGAAGAAGTTATTAAAATCTGTATCGTTAGTTCTGATTTTAGACAATTCATATAGATGACGTTTTGTTTCGCATGACTTTTTGATGCCTGATGTGATCCATTTATTGTTACTGGTATTTGTAATGACTTTTACAAGCTTTTTTGGAAAGGCAATGTCAATATAGTAGCGAAGGGTGCTAAGAAAGATATCAAATTTTTGAGAAGTCTAGAAACAAAATACAGTATGGCATACACAGTGTTGAAAACCATCATTTGTAAGAAACATTACCAGCTTTGCAAAATTTTCCTCTATCATAAAATGAATTCCTGTTTATCAAGGAAATGAGAGCTAAGTAAACATTTTAAACTTCATATTCGTTTATGTCACATCAAAATGAATGGGAATTAACTATTTTTAACTCGGATAGATTTTTTTGTAGACCAGTGTTATTATTGTTCTACTAAAAATTGCTTTTTAAATATCTGCCTATATTTTTCATCTTATTCATTGATGCCAGCGTATTATTTTGTAAGGTAAAATGTACCATTGCATTTCATAATTTTGTCATTTTGTACCCAATTACCTCGGTAAAGGAAATCTTAAGTGAACCGAAATCCTCGGTTTCTTTGTAAGCAAATTAATGGCATTCTTAGGAAGCTTACACTTGCAGTTTATTCGCAGTGTTTGCTCCAGCAAAACGCCGAAAGTGAAGTGTTCTAAAAGTTGATTGATTAATTGAAAAACGTTCGTATTGAGTTTGTGATGGAGTTGGAAATGACAGGGGTAGTTCTAAAACCAAGCAAAAAGTATTGCTAAAGTTTGTGGTTCAGACGCATGGAAATTTAAGAGAAAATAAAAATGAATAAACATATTTTTTCAATGTGTTTATTGTACTTATTAGAGTGAACCTTAAAAAATCGTCTAAAATTGGTAAAAAAACTAAAATAATACTATTTTAATATGTTTAAAAAACTAAAACAGGGTTTATAAAAACCTAAAAATTCGGGCCCTTTTTATAACAATCATAATAGTTATCAGTAACTAGGCATTCAACGTGGTAGTGCAAATGTGTTTGGTAGGATTTACATATTAATTACCTCAATTATCAATATATTTTAATGAGTCCTTTTTAATTACATTCAAAACTGTTTATTTAAAAATAAATAGTACAGTACAGCAGAGTCTCGATTATCCGACCAAAACTGGACCTGGAGTAGGCTACGCCAGACCACTGAATATGTCGGATAATACAGAAAAACAAAGAAATACGTAATAAAACGTCGAAATGTAATAAATAATATATTCATAGCGTTCCTCCACGTAAATTAGCGCCATCTCCAAGACATTTAAACCTTCATTGTGTGTCATCTTGTTTCTTTATTCCTCCACCCCCCTGCTTTCTATACAGCTTTAAAGCTCGACATCGCGGGATACTACAGCGAAGGCTACGGTTATAAAGTCCACCTAAAATACAGTACAGAACACATTTCGTCTACCACGGATAATATGGAATGTCGGATGATCGAAGGTCGGCTAATCGAAACTTCTGTACATAAATAAAGAGTTTTAATATGTTTAGGAATGCTGAAATTTAATCATTTTAAAGGCACACATTAAACGAATTTAAACATTCTGAACTATCATCTAAATATATATCTTAGATTGTATTTCAAATTTGAAATTTGTATGGAAATGCATAAGCACGCAAGATTTCACTAGATTATCTCAAATACAGTGAAACTTCGGCAAGATGCTCTTCAAGCGGCCGCGTAAAAATAACGTGTTACACTGGACCGCGTATTAGCGAAAATGGGTCATTTTTAGGTTTTGACATTTTAACACAAAGATATTAATCAGAATAAACATTTGTTGAAGAAAATTAAGGATTAAATACTGTAATTATGCTGAGGGGTATTTTATTTTCTTTCCTTTAAGAAAAAAGTAAGAACAAATACAGTACAGTACTCTAGTACAAGTAAAGTGCCACTAACAAACGACTTCGAACTTCAATACAAAATCAAGTGTTCACCGACAATGCGATAAGGGAGGACAACAGCTTTCGGTGAAATTCATAATCGTGAAATAGATGAATTTCATTATTTTTTTCCTCAGCAATGAATTGTTCTACAATCTTGCAATCTGACATACTCTTTATTGACTACATCTACAATTGCATACTATTTTCAAAATTAATCAAAAGGGTTACAGTTTTGGGTAATTAACTAATTATCATTACAAAATAGCAGCCACGTTTCGTGCACTAAAATGCCGTTTCCGTGATAATTTCCACAACTAGCAATATTTTTGAGTGATTCCTTTTTCTATCTATTTTAAAATATCATATGAACATCAACATCTACAATTTTTGGAATATCAAAAGTATAAGTATTTTTTAAAAAGCAATATTTTTAAAATTTCTTTTTAATTATAATATAGGTCTATATATTTTAAAACTATTAACACAGTATACTGTGCTATTAATCTTAAATGAATGATTGCAGACAGTGTTATTCATATGATATTAACAAAGATACAGAAAAATAATAACTAAGGAAACAAGTTATCAAGGAAACGGCATTTCAGTGCATGAAAGGTGGCTGCCATTTTGAAACGTTAATTACCCGTAACTGTAACAGTTGATTAATTTTGAAAATAGTATGCAATTGTAGAAGTAGTCAATAAAGGGTATGTCAGATTGCAAGATTGTAGAGCAATAAATTCATTGCTGAGAAAAATAAATAATGAAATTCACCTATTTCTCACCTATGAATTTCAACGAAATCTGTATGTCCCCCCTTAAAACAGGCAGAAAGGAGGACCGTGGAGGACTGAATCCATGTTTTAAATAGTCTTGCAAGTACTCAAGAGTTGCATTTCAGAACATTATTGATAGAACTTTTTAAACAACAGGATAACTCAACACCTTTAGGCCTATGTATTTATATTTTTACATGTTTAACTTATGTAATGGTATTATGAATTTTGTATTTGTGTTGTAAGTTAACATAATTCATTATGTTATATATTTTGTAAAAAAAAATTCACATTTTACATAGTTTTTATAACTGTAAATTTATATTCTTGTATGTTGACGTGTCCCTTGTAATATATTCTTACATGTAATATGTTCCGATGAACAGAATAAAATTAAATCGAAATAAAATAAATAAATATAAAATTTCCGTTGTATTGTATCTACCAGTCAAAGATTCCTACAAGTCCTTGAACATTCAGGCGCTAACGGTAAATGGTAAATGTAGAAGTCCGGAAAATGTTTTCTGAGTACCCTTAAAAGACCATATTTTAGACGAAAGACTGTACCTATACCTTATTAAACGGGATGACGAGCTTATTTTATATAGTTTTATATAGTGATGTCAAGAGACCTGATGAAAAGAGCGTATAACGTTGGATAGCGTAACAAATGGGCGTGTATTATCGGGGTTTCACTGCATTTTAGAAGTTACAAAGAAAACGGAATTTAGAAAGCGATTGGCAAGTTAAACAGCTGTAAAAATTGACAATACACATGTGACATATTCTCATGTTAAAGGATATAACTCCAGTCGAAATTTTCAGTTTTTACAGAAATTTAGTGTATTCATTCTGACTTTCTCTAATAATCATTAGGGGGCGGATTTCTATGACATGTCATATTTTTCCCCTTTGCATTATTTCAGGTTTCCGACTAATTTAAACCCGATTCCAAGCATCTTGGTGAAAATGGAACGGCTTTTATTGTGCATATAACTGCATATTTAGGAAATTTTCAACCATTGTAGCATATTTAGTATGAATGTGCATATTAGGTCATATTTTTGGTATATTTGTGTGCATATTAAAGAAATTTTGAAGTTTCGTATCATATTTTGTAAACTTTGCATTATAATGATACTTTTTGAGAATTTACAGATATTTTAAATAATTAACATTATATTTTAATCAAATGAATTGTAATGAAACTTAAAAATATATTCACAATGTGTAAGTGGTAAAGTCATATTTTAAATTTTATTGGTCATATTTTAATGTTTTTTAGGTCATAAATGCATGCATATATCCTATTTTTTAGGTCATAGAAATCCGCCCCCTAGTAATCATTAATAGTAAATGTAACCCTTATGAATTACTGTGTGTTCTTATAATATTATTGCTTGATCTAAGCACTATTTGTGTCTTTCTTTTTGTAGCGCGTTCTCTGAATGTTATTTGTAACAGCTTTGGTGACAGTAATAGAATAATAGCACAGTTAAGTGTCACGTACAACTTGAGTGAGAGAACGGGTCTGTCTGTCTAGTAACACTAGGCCTTAATGAATAATGATAATGGTAATCGTCTTTCATTCAATCCTGGACAAGTAACCCATGGTCTTAGTTTGTATGCTGTTTTCTTCCAGGCAGATCTGACTCCGCTCTCGCTTCGGTCCTTAAAATCTCATAGTCTACGATACCACAGAAATTTCAAAATAAATCCCCCTGACTTTCCATGATCAAAAACTTACATTTCCTTGACCATAAGAATCAGTTTCTTTGTAAAAGAAAAAAATCCAGCCTCCTCCACACCCATAATAAAAATAACAAATGACTAGCTCAAGCACTGAAAAGAAAATAGCTTACACAGTCTGAGTTACAGCAGACTGGAGAAAAACACATGGCCCTCACATTTTACTCACTGGGGCTTATTTTTCCTAACTACTCCATATTTTTTTTTTTTTACAAATTCCCCTGACTTTTTTCTTTACTTTAAAAAATTCTCCGACTTTAACCAAATTTCAATTTCCCTGACTTTCCATGATATTCCAGGGAAATTCTGATACCTTATTTCGGGAATATGTGCAATAACATTATGAAATACGGTATTGCTGCGATAGCTACGACTGTATCGTGTGCTAATTTAGTACTTACGTCATGTATTTTCCAGAGATATTAAGGAAGTGATAGTCAGTGTAAATGTAAGTATGAAACAACAAGAAACACAAGTAAGATACATCAGATGATTACCCGAATGAGTAAGTGCTCGCGTTCCGGTTGAATTCAGTTGTCTATATTACTTTATAGCTTATAAGTAACAGCGAAGAGCGAAGTTCAAATTCTCAAGGCGTGGAAATCAACTCAGGTGAGTAGTCGAGGGGGTAATGTAGGTACCGTATTTTACGGACCATAGGACGCACCTTTATTTTAGCCTGGAAATTTAAAGGAAAAGAAATTTAATGCAATTCTACGAAAAATTTTGAAGGGAATAATATACTTCTATCTGTGCACTGATAATCAGAGTGACCTCTATATACCATGGGTGGCCACAACGAGGCTCGCGAGCCGCATGCGACTCTTGAGCCAATCTCGTGCGGCTCTTGAAACCAAATTAAGAGTACATTTGATACAGATTAAAAAAATAATATAGGTAATATAATTTAATGAAAACATATTACGAGGAAGTGAGAACTTATTTCTGATTTAGCGATCTGAACTGATGAACATTTAGGTGAACTCGTGCGAACTGCGCTTACCAATTATCAGCCAGATTTCAAACAACAGTAAAAATGAACACTCGAAAAAGCACCTCAAAATTAAAATCTTATTTCTTGTTGTGTAATTGAATAATAATGTTTATGTATATAGTAAAAACAATGTGGCTCACTTCGAACAGCTTAATAAATTTGCGGCTCCCAAAGTTAAGGTTAATGGCCACCCTTGAAATAGTATTAGATTTACTTCTTGTGTCTTAATAAGACTATCCGCATTATTAATTATTTTATTTGCATTACACATTTTATAAAAATTATAAGGATTAATATACTTTTAACAAAAATTTCACTCCAAGATTCATCTGGTTTAATTATATGAATTATTCTTATTGCTCTCTTTTTCCAATTCAAATATTTTTGACACTACATTATTTCTGTGTTTTGTTTATATTTATAATTTATATAGTTTAAACAGAACATTATATTTTCACTGTAAAAATAAAAATATTTTGTTTTATAAATACTCAAAAATATATATCCCATCATCTTCAATGTTGTGCTTTTCATTTTAAGCTTATATTTGTTGTGCTAGTTCGTGTCTGTTATTTACAACTGAGAGAGAAAAATCTTTTAACGTCGGTTATGTACTGAAGAAAACTCTAAAATGTTGCTAGTTATTTAATTAACTGCTCTTCGAAACAAGAATATAATTATAAGACGTTGGGAATGGAAGAGAAACGTGGCAGATTGTTAAGAATTTAAATGAAAAAGAACTCTACAGTCAACATGTGACAGTTCAAACGGTGGTTTCCATCTGGTTATTAACAACATGTTGAATTTGAATAGAATGACTTTAGAGCGAGAGAAAAACAAATAAAATGATAAAGTGATAGGATTACTCGGAGTCGTAAAGTTCTTTGTTATCAGGCAGTGAGACATGCGTATGTGTGATTGCCAGGAAGAATCTAGGTAAGTCTGAATATGATCTAGGACAAATTCTAGTAAAGGAAAGCCGCGTTTCAAAGGCACACTTAATAGTTCACCATAGGCTTATATTTTCTTTAAAACCACTTATAAGTTGATACAATTGAACTTATTGAATCAACTATTAAAAACAGTTTCCTCACGGATGTTAGTAACCTAAACAAGGAAACTGTACCATTATGTGCCATTAAAAAAAAGACGATTTTGACTGATCTTAACTCTTCTTTCTTGCATATTGGTGTCTGTTGGTAAAAACTAGCACTTTACTATAAAATGAAATATGTTCAAGGCTGAGCAATCAGGCGAACCTGGAATTTCGAAATGAGATCAGTGGAGGCACTTTCATAATAGTTACATGATTACAATAGTAGTAGTACTATTACAATATTTTGTTCCATATTAGGCCTATACAAAGTATCCTTATTTTTATTAAATATTATGTTGTATGTATTGTAAATATTATATTGCTATTCTCTTTGTATGTTAAATTCGAAGATAGAACTACACCTAATGCACAGTACCATTCAGAAAACTCTCGAGGACAAATTATTCAATAAATAGACTAGTTAGCGAAATTACATATGAATTATTATGAACTTGTAAAACAGTTAATGGATAAATCAAACCAAAGAAAGTAACTTAAATGGTACAGAGTGGTTAGAACTGTGTACAAATGTTGCAATCCTACATGTAAATTTAGGCTAACACATTTTTAAATATAGGCCTATTGCATTTTTTTTTTACCCTGAAAAGTGTAATTCCACTTTTCGTAAAGTTTCATGCAACCAACTGTAGCTAAGTTTTATTCTATCCTCTTCATAAGTATCCAAGGTTCAAATGTGGAGAGGAACATTGTTCTTTACCTTTTCCTAAGTGTGATTTAGCTCTAGTTTGTTATAATCTGAACCGAAAAGAATAAACAGAATAATAACTAGACCTGGGATTTTAGGCTCTGAAAAATTAGTTTTAGGCACCAAAACTATGCTTTTAAAACAAGTAAGAGAAAATAGCCACTTAAAATATGCTGAAAAAATGTGTAAATTAACAGAAAATAGACTTTAAAATTCTACAATATGCACTTAAACTGTAACGTGATCTTTTATACTGTAATAAACGTGGTATACCTATTCTTAACAGAAATAATTGCAAAATTAAGACAGACTTAAAAATACATTTATCAAAAACAGTTTTGGATTATATGAAAAATTGACACAGTATGTCCCTTCTTACTATACACCTGCTACTTGTTGTTTTGAGCTAATCCTCCCCCGTCAGTCAGCATTCCTTTGGCGACAATTGTTTGGGAAAATCAAGTTTCTGTGAAAAACCCACCCTCTGCTGTTCTGCTCTTCGTTCAGGGACGTCCATGCAAAAGTTACAGAAGTTGGATTTTATTTTAAATGTACAAAATAGGCATATTAGGCACTCAAATAGTAAAAATAGGCTCTAAAGTTCCAAATAGGTATTTTAGGGCACTAAAACATGTCAACATGTTTAAAACTTTTCATGTTATTTCATAAGGAACAAAATAGGCATTTGCCTTAAAATCCCAGGTCTAATAATAACTTATTGGCCCGTTTCTGTTGCTGACTGTAGGTTGGATGGAGGAAAACAAAACTATAACTTATTACTTATTAGATTATTTAATTTGGGTCCTAGAAACCAGTCGGAGGTGACGCCAGAAACTTCTGTTCGTGGGGTAAACGGGACAATAAAATAATAGCCTATGTTTGAAAGTGGTTTTATGAAAGCAAACCAATCCATTTTAAAACTGACCTACTGTTTATGATAACTCTGTGGTATCAGAATGTCAACAACTGTATGAAAAAAAAAAAGAGAATGATGTCTTAGTCGAGGAACCTACGTAACTAGTTCAGCATAGAGGATTTACATTACTTTATTGAATTAATCTTGCCCTAGCCGTCTTAAAAGAACATGCTAGATTTCCAATAAAAGTGTTAAATACGAATGTCCAATATGAATTTTCTAATAAGTGAACAGAATGACATACGGGAAATTTTAATGAAAAAAATACCTCAATGTCACATCACCGTAATAAAATAAAGATGTGATAATTAATCGGATTTCATTGACACATAACGAAGGATTAAGTTCATATCTGCATTTATGGTAATATAGCAGAAGACCTACTTATAAGACCGTATCATGCAAAGAACAAGGGAAACTGCTTTAACAGCACGATTATAGTTTATACTTTATTCCCTTACTCGAAGCCCATAGAAGATACGATGTCCATAATTCGGGGCCTGATCTGGATCGTAGGTAGGCCTAATCCGAAACTGACTGCAAAGATAAATGCCTTTTAATCTTTTGGAGTAAATATTTGAAATGTGTCACGCCACTCCTTGCCTATGCTATAGCACCATCATACACGTAAAGGAAACGAAAAAAAAAAAAAAAAAAAATATTTTTAATTTAACTTGTACAGATGCGTAGATTTATTTTCAGTATTAAACTCCCTTAGTAGTGTAAGCAGTGCACTTTTCGGCAGAATGAAACTTTGCTTTGGTAACGAACTACCCTTTAACTTCACTTCGATTTTCTCAGCAAGAGAAATAAAAGAAGAATTAATCATTTGGAGCTCACAAACATATTTTCATAATTTAAGCTACTAAGATGTTACACCTGTGGATATGTAGGCATTTCGTAAAACTTAAAACAGGTCTCATTAGTAATTTACGTGCTGTTCCAAAAGGTTTTTGACCGGTTCGAACCTGATATCTCCTAGGGAAGTCTGGTGCGGGTGCACTCAGCCTCGTGAGGACAACCAAGGTGTTACTTGATAATGAAGTAGCGAGAATATTATAGGAGAAAAATTCCTCCGACACTGGGACTTGAACCCAGAACCTTTGGCTATTCGCGCCAATGCTCCACCAACTGAGCTAAGCCGGAGTTCAATTCACAGTGCCAGATGGAACCTCTCTCCTATGATCCAATAATCTGTGGTTCACGAATGCTTATATATGCATTATATATATCTATAATATATATCTATCTTGAATGTATATATATATATCTATCTTGAATGTTAACTGTACAATAACAGTGGGAGCCCGGTCACAAAAATAACTACTTAGTGTGCCTCACAGTACTGCATATGACATAACTTGTCTCTCTGTGAGGTAGACCATTAGGGCAACCGGTCATATGAGAGAGGTTCCATCTGGCACTGTGAATTGAACTCCGGCTTAGCTCAGTTGGTAGAGCATTGGCGCGAATAGCCAAAGGTTCTGGGTTCAAGTCCCAGTGTCTTTTGAATTTTTCTCCTATAATATTCTCATGTAATGCCCAGCAGAGACAATAATCTGTGGTTCATGAATGCTTATTTAGGCCTATCTATCTTGAATGTTAACTGTACAATAAAATCAGGTAAACTGATGTAACAAAGTGCCAGTATGTTTTTGTTTAATCAGTTATGACTGCAATTATGATATGCAGAATATGTTTTTTTTTAATTGATTTCCAAGCTAAGCTCCAGATTTATTCATTATGCAGGGCTTACGGAAGAAGAAAGGTCTACCATCTCGGCCACCGGGGTCATTTTAACGGTCTAGTTGGATAAGCGCATGTAAATCGATATGTTTTTTGTCACAGCTACCTGTATTTTAATTTCCAAGGCCTTATAAGATCACAGTAAAACAATAGGCTATGTTGTCAAGATAACTGATTTTCATTTTTTTTATAAATTCTTTCGAATACGTATATTACCATAAAATAGGCACTAAATTGAGCATTACTCCGAAACAGGTCAACCGATTTTATCCATTATGAATAGACGTCTTCCCATGGACATTATAAATGTGTATACCAAGTTTCATAAAAATCCGGTAAAGCGTATTTGAGTTACCGCGTCTTTAAAATATACACTAAATTGGGTTTTACTCCGGTACCGGTCTACCGATTTGGTCCAATATCAGTAGACGTCTTTCCACGTACATTATAAATGGGTATACAAAATTTCAGGAAAATCCAATAAAGCGTATTTGAGTTATCGCGACTTCTAGTATATATTAACATAAAAACACTAAATTGGGCATTATACCGGTACTGGCCAACAGATTTGGTTCAATATCAATAAACCTCTTCCCATGGACATTATAAATACGTATACGAAGTTTCATAAATATCAGATAAAGCGTATTTGAGTTATTGCGCCTTTAAAGTAGACACTAAATTGGGTTTTACTCCGGTACCGGTCAACAGATTAGGTTCAAATTCAATAGGGCACTTCTCATGAACGTCATAAATGGGTATACCTAGTTTCATGGAAATCCGATACAGCGTATTTGAGTGATGGCGCCTTTCTATTTGAAAGGCGCCATAATCTATTAAAATAGGCACTAAATTGGGCATTACTCCGGTACCGGTGAACCGATTTGATTCAATATCAATAGGGTTCTTCCCATGGACATTATAAATGTGTTTTCCAAGTTTCATGAAAATCCGAAAAAGCGTATTTGAGTTATGGTGCGTACAGACACACGGACAGACAGACGGACAGACATTTTTTCGTCCACCACACAATCTCATAAAGTACCATACTGGCACTTAATAACAGTGGGAGCCCGGTCACAAAAATCACTACTTAGTGTGCCTCACAGTAATGCATATGACATAACTTGTCTGTCAGAGAGGTAGACCATTAGGGCAACTGGTCATAGGAAAGAGGTTCCAACTGGCACTGTGAATTGAACTACGGCTTAGCTCAGTTGGTAGAGCATTGCCGCGAATAGCCAAAGGTTCTGGGTTCAACTCCCAGTGTCGGAGGAATTTTTCTCCTATAATATTCTCATGTAATGTCCAGCAGAGACAATAATCTGTGGTTCATGAATGCTTATATAGGCCTATCTTTAATGAAGTAGCGGCTCCGTCAATTATCAGTAACAGTCCCCATGCTAACCACATGCCACTAAATCCTTTCATCTACAGGTGGAGTCGAAAGACGAATATTTATGACACAGCAGTTGGATGGTAGGCTTTGCCCCCTACGGGAAGTAGCGCTATAGGGTTTGAAAAGATTCTATTCGCTCAATCATATTGATTAATAAAAGATAATGGTATCGCTGGGGACAAAAAGTGAAGAAGAGGATCAAAATTTGGTTACTTTAATTCTGCAATCTGAAAATAAAATAAATATTTAGTCTAAATATTTAGGAAGGAAGGAATATGTTTGAGTACAAGGAATGACGCCGTCCTGGGTAGCGCAGTGTGTGTGAATAAATGAATCCCATACGGAACAATATTCCGGCATATCGGCGACTGTCAGAGGCCTAAGGTGCAGTAAACCAAACCCCCGTCCAGGGGCGTATTTAGCTACTTAAGCGCCCCTAGGCAGAGAAAAATATTTTCGCCCCTTATTTCCATATGAATGTACCACAAAGTAACCTACAATAAGCATTACTGTAACTGAAATAGTAGGCTGCTAATAATAATATAATAAATAAAGAGGTGCGTATTGTTGTCAATGTTATTCATTTCTTTTTCATTTTGCGTTACATTAGTTTACTATTTTGAAGAGTTATGAATAAAATGTTTAATATATTTAAAAAAAAAAAAACAGTAACAGCTTAAAAGCCGCCCCTTCAAATCTGCCGCCCTAGGCAGCTGCCTAGTCTGCCTAGGCTTAAATACGGCACTGCCCCCGTCCAGTGCTTTAGTTGGAAAATAATTTTTAGGGGTACTCATCTTACTTCAAAATTTTCCATATCGCCTCATACTGAATGTAATCCTTCGGTTGACATTTTCTGCATGCAGTTTCTACTGCTGACCTATTGCCTCCTTGTAGTCATGACCTGACGTATGGAGCAGGATCAAAAACGTCTAGTGGTGGTCCCACACATTTTATGAAAACAAGGTGGCTAGCCAACATGTGATCTAAGGAGAAAGTAACTGTAGAAATGCGCACGAGGGTCAAGATTAGAACGCATATATGTGGAGAATTTAATAGTGCTTGTCATTTTTGGTATTGAATTAGACATTTAATAAGTATTTTAGGACAATCTCGTTCCTGTACTGCCAGTACGACGTACCGGAGCACATATTTTTCCCGGTATGGTAGAAGGAAAATAATTTTATACCGGTACGCAGTACCGGTGCGTACCGGCCCAACTAAAGCACTGCCCCCGTCGTTAGATAATCATCAACCAACCAACCAACCAACCAACCAACCAACCAACCAACCAACCAACCAACCAACCAACCAACCAACCAACGAGTGACGAAATGACAGATTCCCCATGCTGTACGCTTTCTGCAGCGCACAGGAGGTTATTCAAAGTCGATATATGCCATTCACTGTTACGAACCAGTGGGTAGGCTACTGTAGTCAGTAACAGTGGAATTGTTAAGATGGTGTGTAGCATTTTGCGACAAGTGGGTAAAATGAACCAAAGTGACTAAACTTATGTGATAATTTACTATCCATAATATTAATTAGTTTAAGTAAGGGTTGAATAATAATATTCTGAAAATCGGCCGTATCCATGCTGGACTGCATAGAAAACAGTTAAAATGAGTGGGCCCTTATTCGTTGCTATTTCTAACGTTAATCCGGTGTTTGAATGCAACTTTATTCTAAAAGTGAATTTTAAATTTAAATTTTCTTCCAATTCCTTTTCCTTCATTTTGACAAAGTTAAGAAAAAAGTCTGTATCCCACAAGATACATTGTGTCATTTTAAGGGTTAAAAGTGGGCAATAACTTTTTTATACCAATCGAAACATTAAAATATATACCTGTATTCATTATATAGCTCTGGTTTTCTTAGCCTAATACGTTACAGTATTACTTTTCTGATAATACATCAGAATCATTCAATTCCCTCAGATGTAAGTAAAAAATTAAATTTTATTTTATAACTTCAACTTATTACTGTAAAGTAAATACTGTCAAACATTTAAATATTACATCTGTCACTTATAATGGTGTGGTGTACGCCGTAGCGTAGTGGTTGAGGCGCTGCGCTACAAACCGGAAGGTCGCGGGTTCGATTCCCGATGAGGTCGGTGAGATTTTTCAATTGACCTAATCCATCTGGTGGCACTATGGCCCTGGGGTCGACTCAGCCTCTAACAGAAATGAGTACCAGAAGCAATCCTGGGGGTAAAGGCGGCCGGTGCGTAAGGCTAACAACCTTACCACCTTTATGTGCCGAATGTCCAAAAATCTGGGAGCCTCAACCTCCTGGAACCCTTTGGGCCTCCAAGGCCTATATAGGGTTCACTTTACTTACTCATAATGGTGTAAATCTTGTGTTTAATTTAATATTGTTTTGAAGTTGGCTGTAAATTTATACTTCATACTTTACTTTGTAAACATTTAGACAAGTCCCGTAACATGGATATGCTCAGTTGGACTAAATAAAGTCTAATCTAATCTAAATGCTGCCAGTTGATCTGGCTCTACAGGGACATCAGAAAAACGTTGCTTCAGACCAGGTAGAAAATTAAATAACTCATAAAATAAAGGAATTGAAGTCAGTACAATTATACTAAAATTGATATAAGCAGCAGGCTACAGAATATTTTCATTTCCATCTCAATATAGGGAGTAGTGCAGCTCAGAATTAAGACATATTCCGACATTTTTTAAACAGTTAATTCACTACGTCTTCTTTTGCCATTCGGCCATCGTAGCTGGATTGATAGAATTGCCATATGTTAGTTATATTATTCACTGCTCGGTGCCATCAATGTCAGTATTGTCTGCTTAACTGTACCATGTGGGCTGCTAAGCGCTGCGTCAAAACCTTCTGCTTCAACTACAACACGCTTCCGTATCTATTTTAAGTTGTCGTAGTGTTCACATCACATCGCATGCGTGTGTAATGTTGTTTACTGGCGTTCCGCGGTAGCATGGATGCCAGAAATGAATTAGGTAAGATATTAACATGTATGGTTAGTATTAATTTTAATATAGGATTTACATCATAATGAGTGCCACAAAAGCAAGCTTGCTTGTGGGATAATTAAGGCCTGGAAGTTAATGCTCTATCAGAAGACAAAATATGCACGCAAATTTTTGAAGTTTGAAGTTTAAAGTTTATTGTTACACACATTATTACATTTCATTATTTACATTATTTTAACATTAGTACAGGTAAAAACAAAAACCAACAGAAAATACTATTTCTAATTTAGCATTTAAAATGTAAGGTATGCCCCTAGATGACCAAAGCTCGTGTTTAGCGGTATGATAGATTAATATAAATCTAATTATAAATCAATGCACAGTATACTACAAACTAAAATTATAAATGTATGAGTACAATGTATATAAAATATTTTTGTATCATTAACCAGTGGTTTATATAGAAATTACAAAAACAGAAGCAATTTTTATATGCTCTAAAATTTGAAAAAAAAAAAATATGCTGCGGAATCAATCAAGCATGCTCTATCATCCATATAATGTTAATATTTTACGTTCTATTGTTATCTGAATCGCATTATAAATTACAAGGGATAATAGAAGTTGTATAAATTGCATTACAAAACTTTTTAGGAAAGAAGATCAATGCAATAAATTTGAGTAAAGTGAACACTTAATGAATTGAAACTTTGCTTTAATATTATACACTCATTTCCGAAAACATTAGACTATGTAGTGTCGGTTCTCAAAACATTCACTTAACCAAATACAGAGATATGCAAATTAAAAAAAAGTCTGAATTATGCCGATAAAAATGTGGAAAAAAAATACGCACGAATATTTTAATATCACGCAAAAAATATGATACATTATCGCAAAACCAACAGAAAAAAAATGCAGCAATATGTAAAATGAAACCACGAATGTTCTATCCTTTCTTTCATGTCGTGTACACATTTGAGCATAATATAGTGCGTAATTTAAAATATTATTTTTTCATAAAATTCTGGGCCCATTTACGCCTACAATCTGAAGTGCCCATAAATTGCCGAATTTCGAGGATTGTGCCTGAATTTTCTATACAGCCTCTATTATTTAACGTTGCGTTTTAAAAATCATAATTTGTCCACGGAACTCAGTTTTTATCTTTCGACACTGATAGCTGATCTGTTCCAACAATTATTTTTTATATTTTTTATTTATTTAATAATAACGAACATTACAGGTATAAAACCCAATTACAATGTCCATGCCAAAAATACAATGCATACATACAAAATAATTAAAACATAAGATACAAAAGATAAGAATACACAAAAGATAAAAGTAAAAAGTACACACAAAAAAACTTTACAAGCAGAAAAAGAAATTCCTAGCTACTTCTGGGTTCCAGCAGTTGCCAGGTTATAATCACAGTACATAATGCCTTTGAGAATTAAGATAAGAAAGAAAGAAAGAAAGAAAGAGTGAGGAGAATGTTTGGCATGATACATTAAACCAATACACTAACTACAATTGATTGTAACTACGTTTAGTGATTTTAATTCAGTATTAAATCAACTTCAACTAAAGCTTTTTTTAATTCATTTTCGGACATGCTAAGTATATCAAAATTTAAAAAGTGAATTTTATTATACAAAGTGGTTACTTTATTTAAAGGTGAATTTTTATGAATATCAGTATTTACCCTGGGGGTAAAAAATAGCTTTCTGTGTCTACTTAGTTTACATGACACGTAAAAATAAATCTTCTTAACAATATTATTATCATCAATTTTTGAATGCAATAATTTGTGAAGAAATATTAAACCTTGACTATTTCTTCTAAATTTTAAACGTTTAATATCATATAGTTCTAAAAGCGTTTGGTAATTCAAATATGTTGGATAATGGCCAGTACTTCTGAATATAAAAAATTTGTAAAACTTCGATTGTATTTTTTCTATTGAATCAGAAAGTTGAATAGTCATTGGATTCCATATGACTGTACCATATTAGAAGGTTTTGTCTGACCAATGAATTAAAAAGTCTGATTAATGTATTTTCGCTAAATGTGCATGAATTCCTTATAATAAAACCTAGATTTCTTAACGCTTTTAAAACTATTGTTTCAATGTGGCTGTTAAACCTGAGATCCTTGGTAAATGTTATCCCTAAATCTCTAGTTTCCATTACTTCATCAAGTTTAACATTATTTATATTATAGGCGTATGATATAGTCTTTTTACATCTATTGAATGTCATTTTAACACATTTCTTAATGTTAAATGGAAGTTTATATTTATTACTCCATGTATATAATTTATTTAAGTCGTTTTGGAGTTGAAAACAATCTGAAACTGAAGCAATAGATTTATATATTTTAATGTCATCAGCAAATAATAAAATATTGGAGTTGTTCACCACGTTCGGTAAATTATTTATGAAACATAGAAACAATAAAGGGTCTAAGTTTGATCCTTGAGGAATTCCAGAATTAACCACAAACTGATCAGATAAGTGATTTTGATAACTCACTACCTGTGTTCCATTTCTTAAGTATGAGCACATAATTTTCATAAAGTGAGTGGAAAAAGAAAGTTGAGCTAATTTGTTAAGTAAGAAGTCATGATCAACTTTATCAAATGCCTTTTGAAAATCTGTACATTACGTCAACCTGTTTATGTTGGTCTAATTCCAATGATACGTATTCAGTGAAGTTCCATAAGTTTGTAACAATTGATCTTTTTGGCATGAAGCCATGTTGAAGTGGAGAAATCACTAACTTAATATGATTGAAAATGTGTGTGTAAAAAATACTTTACAGAATTTTAGCTGGTGTAGATAGAATAGCAATGGGTCTATAATTTTGTACCATTTTCGAACTCCCCGATTTATGTATGGGGACTATTTTTGTCATTTTCCAAACATCCGGAAAAACGCCTTGTTTAATTATTTGGTTAAAAATTATAGTTAATGGATACACTAAGTGTTCACCACATCCTTTGAAAATATATGTTGGTATTTTATCCGGTCCAGCAGAACGTTTAGATTTTAATTTTTTAATTGCTAATTCAACTTCTTTTGACTCTATTACAGATAAGTTATGTTGAAGGAGTCTAGTATGTTTATACTGTTATCGGTTTCATAATCGTATTTTGATTGATCCCTTGTATAAACAGATTTAAAATAATTAGCGTAGCCATTAGCAATTTCATGTGGAGTTTTTAATATTTGCCCATTATATTCCATCTCCGTTTGAGACTTGAGTTGTTTCCGTTTGCTTTTAATAAAATTCCAAAAGTTATTTACATCGTGCATTAAATTTTTTTCAATTTCTTGAAGATGACTTATGTAGGCTGTTTTAATTTTTTCCTTCAAACTTGCTCTAATGTTTTTGAATACTGACATATTATTTTCTGATAAATGTTTATTTTTACGATATTTTTCTTTAAGTTTAATATTTCCTATGATCTCTTTTGTGAACCATACTGGATACCTGTGTCGACATTGTCTTCTTTTCGGCACACATTTATCTAGTATTGAGTAAATTGTGTCATAAAAAGTAGTTACAGAAGAATTAACATCTTTATAATCAGTTAAATTGTTCCATGTACAGTCTCTTATAAGATTATAAAGTTTATTAAAGTCGGCTTTGCAAAAATTGTAACTACACTTACCTACGATGTTCTTTTTTACTTCTTTCTGTATTTTATATGTTATATTTAAAGCAGGGTGGTATAGGTCTATAGGTACCAGAGAATTACTTTCTTCCTCTACTTTGAGTTTTGAGATATTTGTCAAAACTAAGTCCAGTGTTCTATTACTGTTATTTCTCACAGTGTTAATGGATTGCATATATAAAAACTTTAACATGTTATTCAGACGTTTTGCTTTACTGCTGTCTTTGCTGAGGTCATACATATTACTGGATATTTCTGGCAAATTGAAATCGCCTGTGAGAATGATGTGAGAATTACATGTTGCAAAATTTTGTTCCATTTGTTCAAAAAATTCACTAAATGATTCAGTGTATGAATTTGGATGAAAATATACTGATCCAATAATAATTTTAATATTATTGTAATAACATTTTATCCAAATTGATTCGTTCGTTGTAATGGTGGTATCAAACTGTATAGGATTAAGTGAGGATTTAATAGCCAGTAATACGCCACCTCCTCGGCTGTTGGATTGTCTGTCTTTACGAAAAACAGAATATCTATCATCAAAAAATTCAGAATTAAATATGCCTTCTATTAACCAAGTTTCACTTAAGCTAATAACATCATAATTAGAAGAAATTACATTAGTATAAAATATTTGTAATTTTGATCTCATTCCTCTGACATTTTGGTAATAAATATTTAAAAATTTTGTGTTAATCATTGTTATGAATTAAAGCAATGAACTCAAGTTTACAGGGAGTTACCAAACTTTTCGAGATCCTCTTCAGAAGTTATGTTGTGGACCAGTGATGTGTCTTCTTTCCTCATAAAGATTTTCCCATTCCGTGTCCACAGGAATTTGATGTCAGCAGATCTGCGCAGCTGGCGACATTTTGCCAACAGACGTCTTCTTGCAGGACAGAGGCTCTCATTTATGTAAATTTGGCTACTGAGTGTAAAACCGATATCCAGGGTGTTCAAATTTCTCTTGACACGTCGTCTGTGAAGTAGCTCTTCTTTGGTTGATCTCCTGCAGAATTTGACGACAATGGGACTTGGCAGTTGAGACGTGGGGTGTGTGTTGATTCGATGACATGCGTCTATATCACAATCTTGTAGGTTTACATCAAGCGCGTTTCCAACTTTTTTGATGAGTTCCACAGGATTATCTTGAGGCTGGACAGGTATGCCATGGATTTCCAACATGTTAATTCTTGAATATTGTTCAAGGTCTTCTATTCGTATTTTGAGTTCTTTATTTTCTTTTTGGAGCATCAGATTGTCTCTTTTTACCTATTCAAGCCTGTTGAGGGTTTCTTCTAATTTTTTTGCGTAATTTTCTTGGTTTTTTAAGCAGGCATCCAATTTTTCATGACAGAATTCTATTGATTTACCCAATTCAACTTCAAGGGTTCGTTGAGTTTCTTTTATTCCAATGATTTCACTTTTTATTTCCTGGAGCATTGTTATTAGTCCTGAATTAGATTTCTCAATAATTGCAGCTGGCTCAATAAGATGAACATCACTTTTTCTACGTGTACAGCCTTGGCATTTGAATGACGATTCGCTTTTTAGGAAGTCTAGATCTTCTTTTCTGATATTGAAACATTTCAGATGAGCTGTTTCCAAACATGCTGTACATTGTATTTTGTCTGTTTTGTCCCCTCTTCCAGAAAATTTTATATTGCATACAAAGCAAGAATCCATGGTATGTTACAGTAGTAGAACAAGAAACAATAAATTGCAGTCAGCTGATTGCGTGGACTTGCCCTAGTAGCACACTTCGTTGGCCTAACGGAGGGATTTGGTTGGCATGGTTGGGATATGTTGGGAAAACGTTCGTTGTAATTTCCTCGGTTAGCCCAATGTACGTTTCCGTTGCGTCATGCGCTAAGTCCTACCGTTGGGGTTATGACGTTGGCCCAACGAGGGCTCTCCCTACCGTTGGGGTTATGATTGCTGGCCCAACAATAAATCTCGTTGTAATGTGATCGCATTTATGTTAAAATTAAAAAGTGTTGAAATAACATTATAAGTGTTAAATTTTCATTTCCTATAAAATAAAACAGTTTTAATTCATTAATTATTCGAGCTCTTTGTGCGCGTTACATGATAAAAATTTACTTCGCTCCACCTCTTCCTGCCAGTCTTCGGCAATTTCCGGCGTAGTTCGGGTCATCACGAAGACATGAAGATACAACAGTTATTCGCCATCTTGATATGTTGAAGAATCCGAATGGTGTTTTTACTTCTATTAATATTAGGGCTCTTTATTTGTTCTCTGAAAATAACGTTATCATATATTCACATCAAATATTCAAAATACGAGATGTATATCCTTCTTACTATTTATCATGTATTACACATCTCTGTAGTAAATAGGCTAGAAGAATTCTCGATTTTTATTTCAACGATCACTAATAGCGTAGTGGTTAAAGCGATAGACTATAACGCTAGCGGTTCCGAGATCGAATCCCCATAGGTGCGAATTTTATACGATAGGAATAGGTAGGTAGGGTGAAGGAGAGAAGGGAGTTAATAGGGAAAAGGGATGAAAGGGAAAATAAAAAATTAAATTTTGTGTGCTTCTAGTATTTCCGCCAGATGTCTCTGCGCTGCGCTGCGTAGTAGTTCCACCATTACCTAATAGATGTCTCTCAACTGTTGGGATTTTGTTGTATATTGGTTGGCTACAGTTGGCAGTTGGTTGGATAAAACGCTCCTTGGCAACGGAACCCCGACGGACATTCATAACCGTTGACCAACGAAACATGGCGATCATTCCCCAACATTGGCCCAATGATCTGTGCTACTAGGGTGAAGAGTTCCCTTTCAAGGAAGTATTATTACTGAGTCAGCAGTTCTGATGAATACCAGTGGCTTTATGTTTCAAGTAATGGCTGAGTAGAGCAGATATGATGTTATCAATTGTGAATATATCTTCTTCTAAGCTTACTACTCTTTAAATATTTATGTGTTGATTGAAACTATATAACTTTCTGCTTAAGATACATATATAATATTTATATTATTACATACGTGACAATTATTATAGATGAATATCTGGGACCTCTCCAATAACACGTCTTCACAGCACCATTGCCACCATTATTATTAATAATACGACAGGTGATAAGAAACAGGCATTTAAACATCGGTTACTTAAAACAATTGAAAATTATGTCATGGAAAGATTTATCTACTTTTTATTGTAATATTTTAGTTTACATTAGGAGCATAATTTATTTTTTATACGAGAAAAAAATCGAGTTCAATGTTGTAATCATTAAAATACAGAGGTAAATTGTCATTTACAATTTATTTTTCTACCTGTACCATAGGTGCTATATTTATGGAAGTATTATGTGTCAATCCTGAAATTCAATGTCAATTTTTTTTTTAGCACAAATACACGTTTTGTGGTCTCGAAAATTTTGGAAATGCAATAGACGTTAACACTGAATAGCAACAAGCTTAATTGAAGATACGGACTGAAACACATATTCCCTTAAATAGTTTAACTTCATGTCAGTTACCACTAATGTCTGCTAATGATTCAATATTCACTCCAACCCACCCCTCTCTGAAGAAAGGACAATACCCAACGGCTGATTCTTGTTGACAACCCTTCTATTATTACGGTTGCATCAAATGTTGGTATTTTGAAATTTATTTTTAACGAAAACCGCTCATTCTATTCCATTATGCTACAGGAGAAAATAGTTTTTTTATTAGATTTTCCACCATTGCCAAAAATTAAGATCCTGTGTTCAGTGATTACAAGGGCCAGGATTTTGCTGACTTATCTTTTAACTGGTACATCATGGACGTTGCCCACTAGTGCAGATATTCTGATCATGATTCCTAGATTATAAAAATGGTAATTTTTAGGGTAATTTCCCCCACTTTTTTATTTTTAGACCTTTTAAATTTTAATATCATTATCTGACCATTTTTTGCCCATTTTACGGTCTTTTATTCCACCCCTTCATAATTTTCGGCAATTTTTAAAAAATTTGAAGTCGTTTTATTCTCATTTTGTGTTGTTTCTTGCATTATATAGAGTGTTTGTGAATTTACTTACATTCAATAGCCTATCATCGGAACTCTAAATAAGCATAAATAAATAAATAAATATTGTTATAATTTTAATTTTTATGTAGAAAGACGGTGTTTGCTGTTTTGCATTTAACCGTACGAAATTAACCAATTACAAGCCTATAAGTGGATCAACATAAATCTAGATTAGGGACAATTCTGATGAATAAACTATTATTTACATACCAATTTTTGGGCCTTTTTTAGTTTTGGGGTATTTTTTTATTATATATTTTTACGGTCATTTATAGCTCATTTTTAAGTATTTCTAGGTCATCAAAATCCAGGCCCTGGTAATTACCCTGCAAGATGTTTAACTTTTCGGAACACATGCGTTTATTCAATAACAGTGTTAATGAAATATTTCATTGGTTAGCTTTACAATTCTTTTCGGATTTGCCAGTCGATGGGATTGGTTATAACTAGACTTCGGACTTTTAGGTCGCTAAAAATGCTGTTTTAGGTACCGGTACCTAAAATAGGCTCTAAAAATTTGAAAATAGGTTCTAAAAATCGTAAAATAGTCTCTTATAAAATCGTTAAGTTGCCAATTTTCTGAAATATCTCAATTGCAATGCATAATATATTATTTACTGAAGTCACGATTAATTAATAAACATGATAAAACACAGATATAGGCCTATGGTACACAGAATTATATAGACCTATTACTAGGGCCTTATTACTCCCAAAACAGTGAAAACCTAATCCCTGCACCCAGAAGCTACGCATTTCATACTAGAATATTCAACCCCTTGTATCCCTCAGTGATTCAGATAACTACTTTTTTTTGTTACTGAATGTGGGAGTCGGAAGAAAAACACTACATTTTCTTGGGAATTCCAAGGAATTTTTCTACTGAAGATGAAACATTCCTTACTATTTAACCACATCACAAATGTGTCATGTACTGCACATTCCGAGCTAAAAAATTAGTACGAACTGAAAATAAATGCTAGAATTAATAACAAAAAATGACTTATTTTGAACTTTAGAGGGAAAACAAGCGAAAAAGCAATATTAGGCTCTAACGTAAAAATAGGCTGTTTAGGTCCTATAAAATTATCAGTTTTAGATATAGTCACTTACGAAACATGCATAGGCCTATACAAGTTTTCGTTCATATATCACTTAAGGATTAAAATAAAATACCGCAATTTAGTAGTGAGTACCAGTGATAAAGCTCTACGCTATACATAAATGATTAAAATAGGTTTTTACCTAAAATCCGAAGTCTAGTTATAACTCAACGAATTCTTTCACTTGATTGCTATCCCAGGACATAGCCAAAGTAAAACAGCTTAAAGTAAAATATAGTATTAATTCACTTACCACGCTGATTAATGAGATACAGGAGAGACAGGGCTACTGACCTAAAAAAAAGAAAATACGTTCTTTAAGTTGTTTCAAATTAGCGATGTTGAATTTAAACAAATAAAATAGTTCTCTTCAATACAAGAAACGTTATTGCTAACAAACAAAATTACAATGAAAGGACTCAGAAAAAAGATGGTATTATACAAGTGACATCAGCCTAAAATTTTATTTCAAGTGATAAAACAACTGTCAGATGTGTGAGTACCTCAAGAAAAAAAGGTTTTATATTAGGGACGGGTCGATACCAGATTTTCTCGATACTCGATACCGATGCATGATTTTTTCCCTCGATACTCGATACTTCGATACTCCATACCGTCAACATATAAATAGGTACATTACAAATTAAAAGTTGAGAGAACTGTGTAATACCAATTAAATTAATTAAGTGTGCATATTTAATGAGACAAAATTTAATATCATCAGTAGCCTATAATTATTTTTAAACTCTAGATTAAAACTAAAATTAGTTTTTTAAACAGTCCACTTACAAGTTTTTGTTCGAAAATACTGTAATAGCATTTTCACTTAATTGCAGAATTACCAAAGTATCGAAAAAGTATCGAGTTTTCTGAAGTATCGTTCGATGCCGATACCATGCAAGTATCGAGAGTATCGAGGTATTGAAAGTATCGAGGACCCATCCCTAGTTTTTATTTTTAAATTGATAAATATTACATTTAAAAAATAGAAACAGCTTTTTCCCTGGCCCTCCAGTTAGCTGAAAGTACTTTTACTACATTGAATAAAATTTTGAACACTTGTCACTTATTCTACTTTTTTTTTTCCAAGCCCTTCAATTTGTTTACACAAACATTCTAATTGGGATCTGTTCGAGGAAAGGGTTTTTCTTCTTATTCACGCCACAGATAATGAGAAATGGTCAGGAAGAAAGGCAAATAAATTCGGCCTCGATCTACAGTTGTTTACGTATCCAGGTCATGTCATGAATATTTAAAAAAGAACATCCACTAAGTAAAAGTACTCTCAAAGTAAGAATTTCTTGAAGAGAATGTCATTTTATTACCATATCGCATCCCCGAAGGATACAAAACCCAAATAAAATCTGATTAATGCACTCACAAAACTTCCTTTATTCTAATCATGGGTAATACATCTATCTCACTTCACATTGTTATGTACAATAAGAGATCGCATTGCCAAGAGCGCATATTCAGTTGTTTCAATCTGAGGGAAATATTTATTGTTCACCAGGCAAGATAGAGTTTCTACAAACAATGTGAACTTGTAACTACTCTTTAGAGAATTTTCGAATAAAATTTCAAATTTGTTTAGCTCTTAGTATAAACACCTCATGCACAAAATTTAAACAAAATCATAGAAATCGAGAAATCGCGAAAAACTAATTTAAAAAAAAATGCAAAATGGTCTAACCCAGCGTGCGCGAAGATGGTGCAGATGGTCCGCAGACATAATTATAAAATATCTTGATGCAAGTGGAAAGTAAAGAAGTAACTGTGTTTCCGTCGAATTAAAAAAAAATGTATTTAGATTTATTTCGTTATAATGGCCTATAATTAATACCCCAAATATTAAGAATATAGGCCTACATATAGCCTACTTTTAAAAATGGGATGTAAAATTAGGGGTCCGTAAATTTTTTTAGACATTTTAGAGGTCTTCGGGTTTAAAAAGGTTGAGAAACGCTGGTCTAAGCAATCATCCCAATTCCCTAGCCATCATTTTATTGGACAATAGTTCCTCAATCAACCGTTTACACAGACATAAGGTTTTAGACCTGGCATTCCGATTCAATAACTTACCTTAAAGAGTTTTTTTTTTTCAGCTCTCATATTATTACTGTGTCATTTATACCATATACTGAATGTTTATATATTTGAACAGGTTGTAAATCTGCAGAATAAATTAAAAAAATGTAAAGTGGCATTAAAAGTAAGACAAGTTCACCGCCAATCTTCATCGCAGGTAGTCTACCAAATGCGAAAGTAAGCATTTCAAAATTTACATCTGTCTGCAAATGCCGGTATACTTACGATATTCATATTTTGTTAAGGTGAACTTGTGTTTGTTTGTTTGTTTGTTTGTTTGTTTGTTGTTTTTTTTTTTTTAACCCTTTCCCCCGGAGTGCCAAGGAATTAAGCCTAAACCTCCGGTCAAACCAAATTTTGGTAACCATATGTGATGTGTGTATACCTATTGTGCCCTATGTACATCCGTAGGGGATGTTGGTGTGACGTGTTTGGGCTGTGTACTTGTGTCTTTGTATTTTGGCGCAGGATTGACTTAAGTGCCGATAGTTCTTATGTGCTATATTTCCGGAGTGTTTTAGTGACTTGGCTTTGGTGCTAGGTTAATATATTAAAGAGAACATGAGGCCTTGGATAATGAAGCAATAACTCGTTATTCAATCATACTATAGAAAATTTCAAATCGCCGGCGTGGTCTTGTGGTTAGTGCCGCTGACTACAGATCCGTCGGCCTTGGTTCGATCCCCGGTACCTCCTCTGATTTGTCTGAGGTAGGGAGGTCTGGGACGGGATGCACTCAGCCTCGTGATTCAAACTGAGGAGCTACTTGAGAGAGAAGTAGCGGCTCCGATCATGGAAGCCACCATTGACGGCAGTGGGTGTCGGCATGCTAACCACATGACCCCAATCCTGCCACTGCCTATGGTAGATAACGCAGCGGTCGGGTGGTAGGCCTAGTCCCTTCAGGGATGTAGCGCCACGGAGTTTAGTTTTATAGAAAATTTCAATAGGGTAAAAGGTGTCCGAAATACAATTTATAGCAATTGGTGTAATACAGTATAAAAATGGTATAAAAAAGTTATAAACTCCTGACCATTTGGGTGTGTGTTACATGAAAGTAAAACATTGTAGAAC